>CAJNIZ010047623.1:0-25843 GCA_905231905.1 Symbiodinium pilosum | reverse complement strand
GCTTTGATTGGTAGTCTGGGCTAAAAACAAATGGCTAACAAGTAACTCGCTGTCTCACTTTGGAGTGAAGGGTCAGAAGTGCCCGCCATGCTCAGAGCACGCTCGAGCTGCGTTCAATTCAAAATTCTATTTGATTCTCCATTATAGTAGGTACCCCTAAACCCTAAATCCTACAGTATATACTCCCCATACAACCCCTATATAATCCCATATAACCCTTATATAACCCCTATATGGCCCCTAAACCCCTTAAACGTGCAAAGGAATGCTTCCTCTGCTTCTGGGCTCGTGGCCGACTCGCACGTGCGGCTAACGGTCTGCAGGGACGCCACCTGCGCCCAGTTTGCTTTAGGGGAGTTTAGGGCTTAGGGTTTTGGTTTCGGGGTTAGGGTTTGCAGGGACAATATTTGCTGTACACAGGGGTTACATAAGACAATGCATGGGACTATATAGGACTTACATTAGGATTAAGCAGTTTTGGGTTTAGGGATTCAAGGCTTTTGGTTTTGGGGTGCTTTAGGACTGGTGTCGGGAAGTTGAGGGCTTAGGGTTCAGGGGTTCAATGAGGGTTTGGGTTTGGGGC
This sequence comes from Symbiodinium pilosum, assembly GCA_905231905.1. Classification (NCBI taxonomy): domain Eukaryota; class Dinophyceae; order Suessiales; family Symbiodiniaceae; genus Symbiodinium; species Symbiodinium pilosum. The sequence goes on along the minus strand of CAJNIZ010047623.1, from coordinate 25,260 downwards.
CTGGAAGCCTGAATGCATAGAATTGGGTTGCGGTAGAGGCGCGGCATAGTCGACAGGTAACTCGGCAGGCATTTTTTCTTCATGGGCCAAACTGCGGCCTTGCTTCTCCAGTGCGAGCAAGCCCGAAACCCTTTAAATTATATAGCGACTACTATAAAAGGATGCCTAGATTTCTTGCTAGCCAGAGGTATTGACTGCGATCCTTTGACGGTAAGTTGAGGCGGGGACGTCCATACGGGTTAAGAAGGCCAGGAGCAACGGTCCCAAAATGAAAGGGGTTTTGCAGCACGCAGCATTCACAACTGTGCAATGTCTCTGCTCTCTTACAGGTCTTGACATGTAGATGCATGAGCATGAAGGACTATTGAAGTGCAAGATGAAAAGATGGTAATGTTGGCGTGTGCTCCTCCAATAACATTCAAAGCAGGTTATCCCCTGCTTGAGTGACTGAAAATGTATACCTCTCCGCCCCTAACACCAAGTCAAACAGGTCTTGCCATTGATAACTAATACTCAGTTGAGCTATAGAGTCTAAACTCCTCGTATCCCCGTTAGTATCCCTTATAGTGTTCCCCTGTGTAATCGAGTTTAGGTCATGGCTCAGTTTGGCTCCGGCAGTGACTGGGCAAGCTTAAGGCTTCACACCTGCTCACCCCCATCCTGTTGGAGTTAGCGTATCGGGTTTGGGGTGTATAGGGTTTAGGGTTCAGGATTTAGGTGAGGAACTTTTCAGGTGGGGAGTTCCCATCCCTGTACGGCCCTAGATACTTACCAACATCATTTGCTCTGTTCGATCTACTGATACAGTACCCTGTGCTATAGCTATAACTATCTACACAAGAACGAGGAACACAGGACTATCATCTTGGCAATTACAGATTTAGGCCTCTACCTTACTTAGGGCAAAGGTTTACAGAAACTTTCACGCGGAAACTGGTATGTAAGCAGGGAGAAACCAGCCAAGGAGCTGAAGCCCATCACTAAGCTAAAAACAACAACAGAATGATCACAATGCTACCATGAAAATATTGTAGCAACAGTGACAATACCACTAGGAGTAATGATGAAGATAAGAGCATAAGAGAACAAACGTACTAGCTCTCATCCATTGAAGAAGCCTTCAATCTGAGGAGCTCAGGCGACTTACTTATGTTGGAAGGCCCCTGTGCCTGCTCGCCAATGGCCACGGATGCCTCCGTGTCAGTCCTTAGGGCCGTGGAGTCGTCCCTAAACCCTGAACCCTAGACTCTAAGGTTTGGGTTTACTGTATAGTCTCTACACATCTCTACACTATACCCTGAAGTCTAAACTCTACCCTACCAGCTACACCCAGAACCCTGGAGCCTACACCGTGTTTTGACGCGCCCCTTTGCAAGAAAGAGAGCCGCCGTTGATGTTGCTGAATGGCTTTGTGTGGCTCTGTCCCTCCCCCTCCCCCTACATACAAAGCCTCCGGCCCCCCGATAGTAAATCCACGCAAAGAACTTCATCGATGCCCAGCAATTGCCCGTATACTCAGGTCAAATTCACCCATACAAGCTGACATGTCAATTTGTGGCCTTGTTGGTGGCATCACTGCGATTGCAATCTGAGAGGTATTTCTGATAGCTCACGTATTCTCTTGTTTTACCTCAGGCCCGTGTAGTAGTCAACCTGCGGAGGCGTTCTGCGTCGGTGATAAGCAAGGGACAAAATCTAAACCCTAAACAGCATTCTTTCTATAATCCGCTATATGACCTTATTTAAGGAGTTTAGACTATAGCTCAAGTAGCGTGCGAGCAGTGCACAGTGCGCACATCTGAGCCTCCCGCGCACCCTGCAAAAACCTAAGCCTCTTCAGTCAGATCAATATGCCCTGAACCACGTAACATACCGATATATTCGCATACTATGCCCCCTGCATAATCCCCATCAAGGCCGGTAGGGTACATCTAACTTTGCCTAACTTGCTGCCTAACACTTGCAGCTATGATGTCCAGCAGCAAAAGGCTACCTCTCCATCCCCAGCTGGGGTCCAGGCAGTTGGACGAAGTAAGTGTCTGTTGAAAGGCAAGGGGCCGTGCTGCACGCTTGTGCCTGATTCGTTAGCTGCAGGTAGACCATGCTTGTCACAGGCTGATGCACAGCGGACATCTGCTATTTTTAGTGGCATCTATTCCTGTGCCACTTCTTCCATTGCCTTGGGGAAAAGTATCACCCTCGCGCGTTGCCGGGCATGCAGTTTCCACTTCTGTACGATAGTTTCCGGAAAGAAGGGGATCGCAATACACATATTCTTCAAATATTGGGCCCCCCAAAAGGGAACCGGTATCTTTAGAACCCCTAATCCCTGCAGAACCACTGTGCTTTTTCATTTTGCATGTTCTTTTCCATTAAATTCTCCATTTTAAGGGTAGTATCCCTAAACCCTAAACATCCTAAAGTCTGAACCCTAAACCCCAACTATTAGGGTAGTATCCCTAAATCCTAGAAGCAAAAGCAAGAGTGAAGCAATGTCAGGCAACTCCGGACTTTTTTGGGCATCGTGATGAATGCGGGGGCCCAAATCATTAATTGGAACAGGGTTTGGGGCTGATGATGCTACATAGATGTGGGCTATGAAGGGAGAACATCAGTAATTGATGCAATTGATACGAATTGCATCTAATCCTTCAGGCTTCTACAGATTGTCTCTGTGGCCTGCCAAGGGCTTGCGCTATGGGAGAATTACGCAGACCTATTGATCACGGAACTCTCACTGTCCGCCTGGCAAGAGCAGCCGCTAACATCCTTTCGCAACACCTGAGCTGCACACCGTGGAAGTCCCAACTTCTCCAGACTACACCGACATCTTAAGCTTCCTATTCGATACAGATCCGCGGTGGAATCTGGAAGGGGGAAACATTTGAAGCCTTCCGTTTTGGCCATGACACAGATTCTGAATCTCACCGGCACCCCACTGGCCACGTGAAACTGCTATGAGCCGGTTATGTTGCCAGTGAGACATGCCAAGCGCTTCTACAGTTGAGCAATCCCTCCCTGCATTAGCATATATAGGGTTATATCGGGATATTATAGGAAGATTATAGGGATAGTATACGGACCGAATTCAGTTCCCTGTACAGGCGTTTACTTTGCAACTTGTCGAAGCGACTGGTACGATTCAGGAATACATGCTGTGTCCGCCAGCTATTGCTGCCCTTTGGCGTTGTTTGCACACGAGGCCAACTAAGCACTTCCCCTAAGGCCAGCTACCAGCCACCCCCCCCACAGCATTGTTTGCTCTGGTTCCCATGTGTGCCCGAGATCATGTGCAATATCAGCAGGAAGGGATTATGCTGCTGAGGGCAACTTAGTTGATCCCACTTCAATTCCAATTGTTCAAGCAAAGGTACGTAATGGGAAGATGAATGTCGAAAGCTCAGCTGTCCACTATCTAGAGCTTTGCCACGCCTAGTCTTTTTGCTTGTACTAGGCTTTATATTACCCCAAAGAAGTCAAAGGTTACCCACTGTACAGATAAGAAAAAGACCAGACAACAGTCATGAAACCCTAAGTCCTTGTTCCGTTGTCTCCTGAGGAACTGGCATCTGCAAGGCAGTGAAGGGAGATGTTGCCGCCCTGAGAGGAGTCAGAATCAGAAATGCTCTGAGATGCTCTGGTGTGGGATGAGAGCTTGCTGGCAGCATCGTTCTGGATTCTGAATGGCGACATCCAAAACAATTCGACTCCTTTCAGCGGGAACCTCAAACACTGAGCGGATTGTTCAGTAGGCTTGCGGTAGCTCAACCCCACAGATAAACATCGTTAGTGTACCACCTGTCCGGCCAAACACATCTTGGCTGTTGCAGGGGTGTACTGTTGGAAACTCCCAGACCAGCATGAGCTGCTTCTACCATGCTAGCATACTTCCCACGGTGCCAGCGGTACTCAGTCACATGCAGTACTTTCCCAATCAAGAACAGACAAGCCCTCGGGATCTAAGTATACAAATAATACCTACATTGGGCCCCAAAGTCTGTAAATATCACCTGCCTTGAGCTATTTGGGCCCCTAGGGAAGCACAAGGGATCCAAATAGTCTCCCTATATATAACCCCAATATACTACAGTAGTTTCCATTGTATTTTCCGTTATCTCCAACATACTATAGTAGTTTCCATTTTGTTTTCCATTATCCCCAACATACATACTATAGTAGTTGTTTCCATTTTATTTTCCATAATCCCAAACATAGTACACTAGCTTCCATTCTCTATCCCTATATATATATAACCCGATCTATATGCTATAGTAGCTTAGCAAATCAGCAGGGAGTCAGGCATAGTCGGAGTTCACAGAAGAGCAGGCAAAGTTGGCAGCGGAGCCACTGGCCAAATCCTGCCATTCACCAGGTAGGTTTTCTCAGAGCTGCGATGAGCAATGTAGGGGCGAGTTGACATGTAAGTAGAGGTTTCTTGCGCCTTTGTTTTTTTGCATGTAAGGCGAGCTGACCTGTCAAGGTTTGCTGCGCTTTTTCTCTGCTGGGTTTTCTAGGGTTGTAGGTTTACTGAACTGCGCTTCCTTCGCTGCGCACGATCGGAAACTCTTAGAACCATGTTTCAAACACCAACAGTGCTTTATGAACCACAGGAGGAACCTTACCTTCAAAATACAGTAGCCAGATTAATATGGGGTTTCCTAAAATTCAAGGGTACCCCTTTTGGGGTCCCCATGATAAGCGTCAAAGTATTTTGGAGTCTACATTGGGGTCCCCTCATTTTGGGAAACTACCATATCAGGAAAACTGAATGGACTTCGAAGCAACAGAGGAGCTCAATAGGCCGACAAGTGTAGGTATCTTGCCAACACAGATTCCCTACCCCCTTCCATCTTTGTGTTGGTGTGACTAAGTCCCTGCTTCCATGATTCCTCTTTGCAAGGCATGAAAATTACAAGGACAAACCACAGTGGTGTTTTAGGGTTTAGGGTCTGATGGCAGTCATGAACAGGTCGACACCAGCAGGACAGGCAATCAGAACTGACATCAGAATCAAGAAGTGATGATAGTGACGGCAAGAGAAGCCTTGTAAGAAGCATCATCACTGAATCTTCCCCGGCAACCACCAAAAATACTTCTAGCTGTTTGTGTGGTGATTCTGAAAGGCAGAAACTGTAAACTTAAACTTTCAGGACGCCCCTGGGACAATAACCCCTATATAATCCCAGCTTCCATTTCATGTCCATTTTCTTTTCCATTTGATTCTCCATTACTGGGGTATTAATATCCCCAAATAAAATACTACACAAGAAGAGGATGAGCCCGAGACCGCGGTCAAGTTGACGTTCTCCGTCTTGTCATAAAATGTCACTGAGAAGCCCTCCCCAGCTTCACAGGGCATGCCCCTCAGCCACCGCATTTACTGGGAACCAACAGGGAATCCCCAAGAATATATAGTCCCCCTTGGGTAGATAGAATATGGTGGGTGGTATATGAGGATCTTATTATAATATACCTAAAAACATAGTCTATCTACTTAAGGGGGACTGTAGGAATACAATAGGGACATAATGACCCTGACAGGTAAATCACTCTTATATTCCTACCATGTTTTTGGTGTTCCCTGTTTGGGTTCCCATAGTCCATTTAAAGTAGAGGGCGGAAAGGCTAATAGGTTGGAATAGAGATTAGAGTGGGATTTCAGAATATACCAGACTTTTACGGGCTATGAAGGGTAATGTTGCTAATTAGTCAGGCTTCTAGAGCTAAATGTTGAAGGGCAGATTCAAGATTGAAGCAGGGTTTAGGGTTTAAGGTTTAGGGTTGAAGCCCTCATCTTCAATACAACTTCAACTTCGCTTCCAGTATTCCGAAGAATCGCTGATCTTAACTCTTGAAGAGCAACACCGGCTGCAGTCTCAGCTCAGCAACTTGAAGTGGCCAGTGGAAGCAAGAGCTTGCACTCCAGTTCTCAAAACAAGGGTGATAACAGTAGTAAAAAAAGGTAGTAGCAGTAGTGATAATGGGAATTGCAACGATAGCAGTAACAATAGTATAACAATGGTAATAACAGTATTATAGTATTAGCAGTAAAACATTTTTGTACCAGCTGTGAGAATAATAGTTATATTCAAAATACTAATCCTCTGACGGTCCAGTAGACTCGCACCACTAGTCATGAGCCGACAAATCTCATCTGAGTTCTGGGCACACAATTGCTGGAATCTGCATCCACCGATCCACCATTGCAGGTGCCAACAACCTCAGGCAGCCGCGCCCCGTAGCCAGTCCCAGTGCTGTAAGAGGCCGTCTTTTTCTCCCATCATGCTTTGCAGGGGCACAGTAGGACCCAATAACAATTATTACTGTTCTCCATTGCGGCTACTAGTAGTGGGTGGGGTTTCTCATCTTGCTTGGCAATTGTCGAGCTGGATTCGAAAAATGCGGGCGTGGGACAATCAGGGAATCACAGTTAAGCGGTTGTGCAGTACTGTTTACCATGACTGTTTCCAACAGCTACCTAACCGGAGAGTGTCTACATACCCTACCTAAAGTACTGTTCGCACAAATCGGTGAATGCGCTGTGTAGTTGGAATTATAGGGACCCGTATTATTGAATTTAGGGGAATCCCCCGAACCCTATAATGCCTAAACACTAGATTGGACCCTCAAAGCCAACTCTGGCTACTACCAAGTCACAAATTCTCCATAACTAACTTTTGAGCCTGAGCTTGTTTGCACCAGAAACCTATAAACCCAAACCCTAAACCCAAACTGCGCTGTCAACCGTCCAATACTGCCTAGATGCGGAGATCATATAATATGAGTTTATTCGAACTTCTTTTCTAGGGCTGGCGCAGTGCTGCAAGAAGAGTTTTGCCCTTAATAAGTCTGTAACGGACCCAAACCACAAGGAACCTTAGGACTTGGTACTCTCATACAAGCCCCTCCCAACAAGCTGCTTAGCCAACAGCTTACGGGGGCGCTTTTCACCTTGACTGGGATAGATATAAGGGCCTATAAAAATTGAATCTATAAGGCTGTATTAGGAATTCATGGGATTATATCCAATGATGATTGAAACGTCTTCCCTGGAATGACGCAATTTGGGCTTTAGGGGTCCACTACCTTGCCAGCAGAGTTCAGAGGCATGGTAAGGACCCATGACTCGACTGAGACATGAAAGGGGACTTCCCGAAATTAGGAGCCCCATCTTACTTTTAGGGTCCCATGATGAGGAGTCAAATGTTCTGAGGTCTATATAAACCCCTGTTTAGGGAAACTGCCGCATCAAATACCCTCCTTCAGTGTCTGGCGTTGCCATTGTAGCCAGCGAGGAAGTCCACACAAGCAATGGAGAAGTTGTGGCCATCGATGATATCCTTCGGATGTTGGCTTACACTGGATGTTGCTACGGAAGGTTTGTCTTGCTCCGCTGACGTAATCTCGTCCTTGCTCAAGCATCTATATCCCCACCACCCTTCAGGAGGCCCTACAGCTTAGCACACAAAGCGAGCCCAAACAGTGGCCCCACTGAAAATGCAATTGCTCCTGTCCCGATCTAGCGGCATTTTCCAGACCCCTCCAACGTGTTTCAACGTGCTGCGCAAATGCCTCGACTCAAGCACTGGGATCACGGAGTCATGTGTTTTCAGCAACAGCACAGGAAAAAGAGTGTTGTGATGCACATTTCTGACTGGAGCGTGAGCTCTTCCAAGCACACACATATGCACAATGTCCTACTGCTCACAGCATGCCAGTTCGCACATCACATATGCGACCGTCGAAAACTTGTGGAAACGAAAAAGACTTCACGTACTAGTCACCTGGCGGCGTATTTGAAACATACCTTTATGTCCCAAGGGGCCTGTGGTGGTGCAACATTGAAGGCGTTGCCAGCAATGAAGGCCTGACAACTGGGCTCATCATTGCGCGCATACACACACCAATCCTATGCTGATCTCCAAACTGGCTGGGAGCAGACTCTTGCCCGCAACTCACTCCCTTCCGCCAGGCCTGTCCAGGACGAGACGGCAAGCACACGACGCTGCAAGCCGACCTGCGTAAACGCTTGAAGGGGGCAGACAGCGGGGAGCCATGACATGAAATGGAGAAACTGGTTTTGTCTAACAAGTGGCAGCTACTTCCTTGAGGGGCAGGCGTGTCCACGGACAGCTGACCCCAGTCGCATGTGAGGGCAAGGTTGCCTGAGCACACGCTGTGCTTCAGCGCTGAGCCAGCGGAACTTCCGAAGCATAACCACCCGCGTATACCTTTTCAGAACCCGAGCTTCCCTATCACTTGTTTATCTTACTTTTAATTCTCCAGGGTTAAAGGGACCAAGGGTTTCCGTTTCATGTTTCATATTATGGCTCATTTGATAATCCGTTCTTGGGGTCATGCCCAAAACCCTAGACAATAGTTTTCATCTTCTCTCCTTTTCCCCTATATAACCCTACGTAAACCCTCTCCATGTGATTTTCCATTGCTCTACTTATGGTATGGGGCACTTGTGCCAGATGTCTCACCATCAGCACTAGACATCAAAGTCGCGTTTGGGACCAAAGGGGTAGCTAGGGATATACATGGGATAAGAAGGTACATGGGGGATATACGGGGATACATGTGGTATATAGTTATAGAGCCCGGAAAGGATCAGATGCCGCATTGCCCCGGTGCTCGCATGTGCTGCGTCCGTGCAAGGAAGTTAATACAGCCAAGATTCCGGGTTGGACCCTAAAACCATCCGAAAAATGTTCAAAAACATGGTGGTCCCCTATTGAAGCCCCAGTTGGGTCAAAAATATTCATATGTGGGGTCCCCAATTAAAGTCATTAGGGAAAATATGAAATATCCCAGCCGCCTACCCAGGACTTGGAGGAAGGCAAGTTCGCTGAGGAAAGGAAAGAAGGGGACGGAAGATCTGGTGACAACAGTGGTAGCATCAATCATATCATTCTGAATAAGAGTAAGTATGGTAATGGCAGTTGTAGCTATAATTAAAAGCAGCAATAACGAAATCATGGAAATAAAAGTAGTATAGCAATAATACTAATATATCTTTGGTAATAGTGATAATGGCCTATGGTGACATCTGCAACTCTGAAGATACTGAGGGGCTGGCCTTTGAGGCCCTGGCATGGAGGGCCGTCAGACAAAAAAAATTGGCCGCGGGGTCCACAAAACAGGTGCACAATCAAGGACGCTGCTTGCAAGGATTCTATAGGGATGATCTCTGTGCAATACATAAGGCTTACATGTTGGAATTTTACCTGAGCATACAATTTATTTTGTCAGATCCAGGGGTCCTCTCTATCAAGCAAGAGCTTCTAAGCTGAAAGCATCCATGACTTGGAGAATTCACGATTTTGTGGCTATCCAGCCCCTCATTCGACTGCCGAGCGCATACGAGACACTGCCAGGACTAGGGCCTAGGGGAGTAAGCAGCACAACACAAATCCTGTGACACGCCCTATAATCAGCCGACAAAACCATCAGGCACTGCTGCAGATGCAGGACGTAAGCTGTATAGCCTTGTAGCAGTCCCACACACGTGTTACCACGAGAAAGTGGACCGGCTCCACACAACACAACCCACAGACTAGAACACCTGACGGGTTCTCAGTAGGGAATAAGGGAATATGATCCGTATATAATCCTGCTACAATAATATACCCTTGTTTTTTTTACTGAGAACAAGTAAGACACTCTGCAACTCAACAAGTTTTACAACAACCCCCCATGGCAATTGCTGGAACTTAGCCCCTCCTCATCGATGTCGGTACAGGACGCCGTGCCCGTGGCACTGTGGGCGATATCTGCCGACCTGAGCAGGAACTACAGAGTCACCGCTGTCGAGGCAGTAGCTTGCCCAACATAGTCCTTATCTGAGAGATCGGCGTAGTCACAGTGCCAGTGTACCCGGCTTTCGACACGCTCAACGAAGTTCCTCCAAGAAGCTGGTGCCGGGCGGGCTTGCGGGAAATTCTGAAGCCAAAGCCGATTAAGCTCAAGACTACTTACAAACGCATTTCCCTCGTGGGAGTCAGGGAGTATACATAACTGCCTACTCTGTGTGGGAGTAGCCCAGCCCAAGCACTGAGTCGCGTACTGCGATTTTGAGTTACAGACTTGCAGCTCCCTCCAGGTAGGCTCCCTATCTGTTTGAGTGTGCTCAGTGCCTATATGCAAGCAGCCCAGGCCCTGCAACCTGAATAACCCCATGCCTGCAGGGCAATGCCTCTCCACGCACTGGTTGTCCACGCCTCACAGCAGCGGCACATGCAGAGGGGTATATAAGCGGAGGAGCGTGCTGTTTTGCCATCACTTAACCCCAACGCTTCTGGGGTCCTCGTCAAAGAATGCTCGGGATAGGCTTCAATTCTTAGCCAACAGCCCCAGCTTCTGCAGCTATTCAACTCTGCAACACTTGGATAAAAAGCCAGTTCAACATTCTAGAGCGGCTTTGTGATCTCCCCGAGCTCTTGCCTTGTCGTCTTGTTGTTAGGATACCTGTTTAGTGCCGATTCTGAATGGGTAATCTGACATGGCCATGCTCCACATCCTACCAACTCCCACATTGGCTGACCGCTGCCCTTCAGCGTCAGCTGTATCAAAGCTTCCGATATCCATCCTGCAGCAGGCTGAGTAGTATAGCCTAATTACGCTGGTGCTACTTGAAGGTCCATGACCAATTGCATGTAGAGATTTGAATGGTAACCGCTACCATGACCACATCTCATACTCGTGTCAGCATTTGCTGACTACCCATGAGCCTCCAACTATAGCCGTATAGCCCCTTTGGAGCGAAGCTTCTCAGGCTCCCACTGGCATAGCTGCCCAGGGCACCGCATGTCACCGTGATCGTGCCCAACTGGGACGTACAAAGCCAAATCATGTGTGTACTTGAAGAGTACTTGGCCACGCACTTGACAGATGCGGACTTTGATAAAAAGCTTGCCATCGTAGTCTACTGAATCTTACTTACATGCAGCTTGACCTGCATGTGCCGGACTCCATCGCTGGCTCCGGCTTAGGACATGGTTCTGCTGCCTCTGATCTCCAAGCACTGTCGGAAGCACTCGCATTTTCAAAGAATACCCTAGGGATCCAAATAGCCCAATGTAGGTAACATTTACAGACAGTGGGGCCTGATGTAGGCATTATTTGTATACCGGGTCTTTAGGGATATGACTTCAGAGACGCAGGCAAGGACGACTAAGCGCCAAGCGTAATTGCCTTCAGTGTTGCTCTCGCAATCCTGAGCCACACAGTAAGTTCAGTCCAAGACCTTCACCCTTTTGTTGCTTTCATGCGGTTATAAGGTACTGAGATACAGAGGTGCGGTAACTTCACAGTCATGTTGAGGCAAGCTGGCCAGCAAATTGAATACGGAAGGGCCCCAGAGCTTGAAGAGCGCATCCGGTTCTCTGCAATCCATCTACTTAAGGATCAGTGCAGGTCTGACGCTTTCTTGTGGCGTGGACTTCGCCTAGGGTGGAGCCCTGGAGACAGTAACCTACCTATCTTGTTCACAGGTTCCCATCCAACCAAAAGAACCCTGAGACAGGGAGGGTTTGCAGGGCCCTGGTATGATGACGCTTAGAGTGGTTTAACAAGGACTACGCCCGAGCTTCGAAGCAGTCTGTCTGGTTTGCGCTGGCATCCTACTTATGCGGCTTGGGATTCAGATAACAAATTTAGGGTTCGATGGAGTATATAGGGTTACATGTGAATTTATGGGGTTGTATAGGGGTGGGGGAGCTATCCGCAACAAAGGCCATCATTGTCCCGTCATGGTCCAAATGTGTCCCATAAGCAGATCCCAGTATTTCTAAGCCACGTATACACCCCTGCTGATGCCATGCCAAGGAGTTTAGACCCTAGAGCCTAAAACTAATTCCTACACAACCCCCTTTACGGAGTTTAGACCATTATCCCGAAATAACCCCAATATAGTATATAGCAGTTCCCATTTTCTTTTCCATTATCCCTATATGAATCTGGCAACACACGGAATTAGGATTCCTAGGAAGTGCCACGGACAGCCGACCTGTAGGCCAGTCTCCTAGCTTGACGTGGAGGGTTCAGGGTTTAGGGTTTTAGGGTTCAGGATTCAGGGTTTAGGGACTTAGGGTTTTAGGGACTTAGTAATGGAAACTACCATATTCTTTGGGGTTCAGGGTGTATGGGGATTTAGTAAGTATAAGTAATGGAAAAGAACATGGAAACTAGTATATCATTTGGCGTTTGGGGTTTAGGGGGAGCTAGTAAGTATACTTAAGGTAAACTATAGCTCATATTCCTATGTAGCATCAACCCCAAGTCCACAAGCCAAAGGGTTTTCCCAGGTCTGAGGTTACGACCACTTGCCAGGTGCTGCCCGAGGCCACCGTAGAGGAGGGGCCCAATACCTGGAAGTGAATCACCCAGTGTCAAACATGGAAAAGAACTCGAAAGCTGCAACGTTGGAAACAACTATCTTAGTCTGGGGTTTGGGGTTAGGGTTTAGAAATTGGAAGCTACGATGTTAAGCATGCAAAGAAAGAACAAGAAAATGGAAAAGACCATGGACCAGAACATGAAAACAACTATCTTAGTCATCGTTTAGGGTGTAAGTTTTGCTTATAGACAAGGAAGACAGGGATCATTCAGGACAATCAAACTGCAGGGATCCATTCTTTCATTCCTTACTAAGTCACAAGTAGCCCCTGAACGCCAAACCCTGAATTCAGAATACTGGTGTCTCATAAAATCTTATGGAAAGCTTGAGATTGTGGGGGTTCAAAAAAAACCCTTTGGGAGATTCCCACAATAGGGATTATTGTATACTGCGTCATGTAATAAAGAATGGGCCCTTTATATATGGAGTCATTCATGCAGCCTCTGATTACTTCGGCTTGCTTACTGCAATCCATTACCCCTTAGGCCCTATGGATATTTGGGGATTGTTGACGATTCTATGGGGTCTCCTTTGAGTAACTCTCATTTGCTCATCCAGTCGGCGGCAGAGATTTAACGTGACACTTTCCCCGGCGCACCACACTGTAGTTGCCAACGGCAACTGTTGTGCTGGCATACTGTCCTCAGCACTTGCCACAGGTCCCTCCACTTCCCTCCGTGCTACCTTCAGATTGGATTGACCAAACTTGAAGCAGAGCCATGGCAACTCGTGTAGGGTTTAGGGCTTCGGGCTTAGGGTTCAGGGCTTAGGGTTAAGGGATTAGGGTTTGGGGATTAGGGCTTTGGGTGTAGGGTTTCTTGATTGGGGCTTAGGTTTTTCCCACCCTTCTGCAGCTGGCTTAACCATTCCTTTCACCCCAAGAGTGCAACAGCAAGCGGAACTCCCAATTCCCGGGGCGTGTTGAGGGGCATGGGACCTGGCATCGCTCCCAAGACTCACTGGGGTATAGTAGGGGATATGGGAATATATTAGGCCAGTATTAGTGACTATAAGGGATACTGGTAGTTATATTGAATTAGGGCCTCCTTATACTCCTACTATACCACTATTACGGGTGGGGGTCCACCTAAGGAATACATTATATTGTAGGGGCTACATTCCCTTATTCCCTACTAGGAACCAGCAAGAATACCAAGCTTTAAGTTCAGGGTTTTGCGCGAAACCCACCGTTCTCAGGTACTGGCCAGTCGAACGGCAGCCAACCTGCAAGCAGGGGAGTTGAGTACATGAGCCATAGTCTAAACTCCTTAAAAGGGGGCTCTATATATATATATACATATACATATATACATACATGTGTATGTAAGGACTTATATAATAGGAGACCATAGGGGATACTAAGCAGGATACTAGGAGTTTAGACTATAGCTCACATGATCTGAGAGTTCATAAGACTTGCCACCATGTCCAAGAAGTAGCTTGGGATTTGCTACTAACAGAGTAAGCCAAAAAGCATGATAGTATCACTGCTCGCCAACATCATGATAACAATGCTCAGTACTACTCGGAATCAGATCCCAAGCATCATCGCTGGACTCTAGGATTTGTTACGTGCTAAGATGAAGCTTGCGGAAGCTGCGGTAGGGGATTGGACCTACACTTTCCTGCAACAAGCCAGCCGCATGCGCTCTCTCGCCACTAGCCCTGAATGAAAACAGGAAAGCTACGTAACAAAGGCTGAAGGTTCGTTGCATGCTGCCCTCATCCTAGAACAGTTAAATACTTGCATGAGAGGATTCTGAACATGCCGTCACCACACTCGAGGACTGGTTTATGTTAGTTTCCCCAAATTAGGGTACCTCAATATAGACACCAATGTATTAAAGTCTTATTATGGGGACTCCCCCAAAAATGTACCCCTAATCTTGGCGAACCCCCATAAGGGGCGTGGGCAGCAGAGAAGCTATTCGTATCATGCTTGCTGTTCAAATCTCCGAGCCTCTTCCTGCTGGCAGGTGTCGTCGGCAACTTGGTGAGCGGAGGCTTGCTGGCAGAAGCTGTAGGGAATTAGGGAATACACTCCTTATATAGTCCCTAACTACTATAATATACCATAGCACTACAAGTATTCCTTTATTCCTCACTAAAAACCAAGAAGACTAGCAAAATTTTGGAGGGGAACGCCATCAAAGGGTGTGACGCTCTTATGGTCAACAGCATCGGAGCAAACTGAAACCTATAAGTTGGAGCTGTCATCGGCGGGTTTCGCCTCGCTTCACCAGGCATCTAGAATTTTGTTCTGGTCTCTCGCGCCAAGGCGACAAGCTCCCGGAAGGATGCGCGGTCGGTGCAGTTGCTGTTGCATGAGGCATGCGAGATGTATCTCCACTCCACAAGTCTACTGACAAATGCCTGATGCCATTTTCAGCATTCAGGTTAGCGCCAAAACCCTTTGAAAAGAAGTGTTGATGCTCCCGTCTGACAGTGAACACACTATGCTTGTGATCCTTCCAGCTGCCACCGCCCTCACCCTTATTTTTTCTATGCTAAACCCTGGGTACTGCCCCCCCCCAGTAACAGCCTAGAATAGGGGTAATACTAAAGGCTATAAATAGGCCTATCATACTTGTTATCCCACTGTTACTACTGAGTGGGAGCAGTACGCAAGCCAAACCACCCACGCCCCCAAGGAGATGAGCCAAGGCCCTGGCGAACGGTTCCGCCCTTGCAGCGCCTTGGGGAGAGCCCGTGAAGAGTATGACACGTGTAGTAGTTTTCTTAAATAGGGTGACCCTAATGTAGATCCCACAATGCCATTATTCTTCTTTATGGGGACCCCCAAGACAGTACCCATTAGTTTGGGAAACCCCCGTAGAGGGTTTAGGGGTTAGGGGTTTGGGGTTTAGGGCCCAAATGGACGATGGCGCACTTACAAGGCCAGCTGTTCAGCCAATGGGAAAAGCTGCAGGACCTCTTGAGCTTGCATAAGATTATGTGGGATACCGTCCAGTCGGCATGTCAAAAGACTAAAGCAGGCTCGCTTCCCTCAACCATCGACAGCCAAGCAAAGGGCAGGTTGATGTTGCCAGAGAACTCGGTGTTGATGCTGTAGCACAAGACCTGGGGGTTTAGGGCTTGGGACACTGGCCATGTACAAGCTGCGAAGATGCAAGGCTCCAGCAATCTAATGGTATCTCGGGAATCTTAAGGGTACACATAGGGTTCAGATATAAAAGGATCCCAGGGTTAAGAGCCCATACTAGGGGCGTACGATTTTAACCTTAGACCAAAAAGTCGAGGCAAGACAGACGCCAGTTGAGTGTCCAGCGGTCCACGTGCTGGCGTGAGCAGCCTGCACATGCAGCTGCGTTTCTGTGGAAATCAGCGTTGCTAGGCTCTGGTAATTAAGGAAGCCATGGACTTTGAATTCTTGCTGGCTGTAGGTTCGTGTTCACGCAAGGTTCAAGTCACAAAGATCAACTGTAACAATCTGGAAAAGGAAACGCCTGCAGAGGCTGCGCATGGCATGGAGGACTAAATCGCAAGAGTGAAATTACAGGGGTGCCAACATGCACATAAAGCGCCGCCGACTTTCACGTCGGTCTTCCCCCATATGGGCCAGCCCGAAACATATCAGCAAACTCCATCTTTGCACCTCGTCTTGAGGGACATGTCGGCAAAAAGATGGAGACTGATGGGTGCAATTCTACTGTGCCGGCGTTTAGGTATTGGCATGGTTATCTTCTCTGCACTGCAGGGTGGGCTGGGCTCCCCTCAGTCTCAGAACCCTAGCCTCTGGGAAATCTAAACCTCCAACATCCTCCAGCCTGGGTACAAGACTCGTCTATTTGGGATGAAGGCTTTTGGTTGAGACTGCTTTCCAGCTTCTCTTCCACTCCCTCGGAAAAACGAACTCTAAACTCCAAGCACCAAGTCCAAATAACGCAGTGGTTTCCATTTGTTGCTGTCCATTCCCCTGCTGTAGAAGGCCCAAAACTTTAAAATCTANNCCCCCCCCCCCCCCAAAACAAACATGACAAACATACAGCTGCGTTCCATCTTCCTTTCCATCCCCAACCCTAGTCCCCAAACCCTGTACACCTCCAAAACCGCTGAATCTTTGGGCTGAGGCCTCGCTGTCGGGCGTCAGAGTAGCATTCAGCCATCCGACAGAAACCTGAGCTTTAGCTTTAGACTCAATCGAGCCCAAATTAGGATATGGGGCTTAGGCGCTCAGAGGTTGTTTAGGGTTTAGGGTCGGTCTCTAAGAGCTACTGTCCTTATTGTTTCTTGCAACAGCTCTGTGTTGTTTTGGTGTATAGGTTTTATGGCTCAAAACAAGTACACCAGGTATAGAAGCTTGAAGCCATAAATCGCAACTGACCCACGGGTGGTGGTTTCAGTAGTTAAAGAGGGACTCATCCTGAACCCCAGAGAGCAAATTTTGGCTTGCAAGCTATCTTGGTCTCTACCGTTTGGCCATGATAGCTCGGTGCCAGACGCCCACAGATGCGCTGGTGCTGCATGGAATGCCCACACCTCGGAACGACAGGGTGCAATTCTCGACAGATCTTGGATGAGCACGTTCAGGAACTAAAGTACCTCATCTTGGGTTCAGGCTTTTGGGCTTGGGGCTTAGCTTAGGCTTGTGAGCGTCGCGTGCTAGAACAGGAAAAATCGGAAAGACTTGAGTGCCTTGGGGACATCGCCCCATCCAAACCATCGATGACGGTGTGAATATAGGAATGCCTGCCCGAAGCCCTACATCCACGGCCTTGGGCTCCTACAGACCCTGAAGTTGCGCAAACTCTCAACCACTACATTCGACACTAACAGGGTAATTTAGAATAATTTCAATTCCCGATTTAAGGCCATTTTGGTACTATTCCCTATATAAATCACCATTTAAGGTGAGGTCGGGTGAGGTCGCTTTAAATTGCCCAGCACTGAGTCCTCAAATCGACCTGCGCACCACTTACCTCTAGTACGCTGAACCCTAAACCCCTCAACTAATACCCAAAAGTCCGAAAGCCTAAACTCCAAAATTCTGGTCGCGGCAGGCTGTAGTGTCGAACCCGAGTTCCCCGAAGCGGCAACCCACCTAGAGGAAGGTCAAGTGTTTGTTGAGGGAGTAGGTTGAGGGCTTGCATTTTCGAGGTGAACTTGAGGCTCAGAGTTTAGGACATAAGTCACCCTAATTTGGGAAACTCCCAATGGGCGTCCAGGTGATTCTCGCTCTTGGTCCTTGCCAACGAATATGTGAAGTCCATATAATAAATTTATGCAAAAACTATCGCCTCAACTTTTTGTTCCTTATATGAAGCTGACCCCAAAATCACAAAGCGCTAGAGTTGTAGTAAAGTCCCATCAAGTCAGCCTTGTTAAAAGCGTCTTGATCAAGCTGGTTATCTTCATCCTATCTTTTTGTTAGGACAGATCCTGGAAGTTAGGGGGATCGACAACCAGGGGTTAGAGAGGGATTCTGTTGGGGTTCTGTAGTGGAATAATGGAGAATCAAATCGAAAAGAACATGGGAAAGGACATCGAAACTGGGTTGAGGAGTGGGAGATTGAACCTAGGCTTCTGTACGCACCACCACACAGACCTAGGTGTGTACATACATACTTACATGTCCCTATATACATCCCGTTTTGTGCGGCTGACCTCGAATTCGATGCATATCCTTATGCCAAAAGACCTGAAAGTCTTCGGCTGTTGGACACTAGCACCTTGAATTCCCGCACATGCCCGCCAAACCAGCGACGGCCAAAACGAGTTACATGGTCAATAGACATTGGTTGAGGGGGATCATTCTTGTGTGTATTCCATCAGGATTCCGGGCATTGCACAGTTGCACGACAGATGCACGCTTCAAATCTCTGCTCAGGACTATAAACTTCATAGCACGAGCCAAGTTTTGAGACACACAGCAAATGGCCCCGCGCAACATAGGAAGCTCTGTTCAGCAAGTACAATACCATTTTGCGCTTTGATATCAATGTGATTGCAGTTGGACTGGTGGTTTTGCTCCAGGATTGGCATGCCGGAATTCCTGACACCAAGTTGATACGCTTTGTTTCTGCTTGTCTTCCCTGTCGTCCTAATAGGAGATGCAAGAACACCAGCTTGAGTCACATCCTCTTTATTCATACAGGGCTGGCCCCTGATTTTGACAGTTGATCAGCTTCCTGCCAAGTACAACGTGCGCATTGTAAGTCTGCAAGAGAAGGGGCCGTGGTTTACAAACACCCTTGAGACTTCGTCACCCCTCCAGTAAACTACCATTCTGAAGATCCTCATATGATCCTAACTGAACCCATGCAATCCCAACAAAATCCTAAGGTGTTCCCACCTGGAGGTTCTGCGAGTAGTCGGCATTCACCGAGCTGCAGGGCACTGTCGTGTTCTGGTCGTGAACAAGGCCCGCCTCGTTGATGTTGCAACATCTCTGGATGATCTAGAAAGAGAGTGATGTCCAACAGAGGCAACGGATCTCCCTGAGTTGTGCTGCCACTGCTGCTGGTCCTCATGCTGGTGCTGCTGGTGGCGGCATCATCAGCTGTGGCGGAGGTGGTTGCGGTGGACTGATTTGTCCCAACACCGGCTGCTGCTGCTACTGCTGCTGCTGCTACGACGACGACGACGACGACTACTGCTACTACTACTTCTTCTTCACACCCTTGTGTTCATAGGTTGGTAATTCCGTTGCCTGTAGGTTGTGAACAGAGCTCGACCCATCCAGTGCCAGCTGGACAGAGTCGTTCACTGCGCAAGGCAGCGGCCTTGGTGAGACACGATTCAGGGTTTGGGCGGGTTTAGGGGGTTCAGGGGGTTCAGGGAATTCAGGGAGTTCAGGGGGTTACGGTTCAGGGCTTTGAGGGTGTAGGGCAATAATATCAAGTAGCTTAGAGGGATCCCCACTAGGGTCATTAGGATGTTTCGAAACTCCCGTTCGGGGGTGTCCACTGTCCCGGTAAAATGGGCAAGCATGGAAGATATATGGGGGCATATAGGTTATGGAAGAATATTCGGAGTTAAGGGTTTCCAACAATTAGGGCTTAGAGGCCCGCTTTTTTATTGGCGGGGCTCTACAATAAGAATGTCTTTTTGGAACAAGGACGGTAACAGGGGGCTTCCCCAACCCTAAACCCTAAACCCAAATATAGGGACCCAAGCGACCCCAAGGATATATGGCGGTCATTAGCATGCGGAGAATATAGGCTGAACTCCTAGTATCCCCCTTAATAATCCTTATAATATGCTTGTCTATAATCCCCTTTAAGGAGTTTAGACTATAGCTCACTGGGGCATTTTCAAAACTCCTATTTGGTCTAGCGGAATTTTGAAGACTGGGGGTGGGGAGCGGATTAGTTGTAATACCACAGTGGTTCAGTATCTAATTGACCATTGACCACAATGAAAGAACCAATACGAGTTCTTGTCAGCTTTCAGAAACCTGGCTCCTATGTTCGAGGCATTTGTGGTCAAAACTCTTACTGCTGTTGATGATGTTACTGATGTTGATGTCGATCTTGGTGGTGATGATGATGATGACAAGGTTCTGGGTATGTAGATTATTGCCATGACACTCATGATCATAATGAGGGTGCTGGGGCAGCGGTGAGTATCCTCGAGACATGTCTTGCCATGGAGCCTGATTGACTGATGTTTTTCGTAGCACGGGCCATGGTGGGATCTACACGGCACAGAAGAGTTGAACTGCAGCTTCCAATTGTGGCCGGTGACGTTGGAGATATCCTGCTGGAAGCTGGCGCAAGATGTCCGTTGAAGGCTAAGAGTACATGGCGTTCTGGGACGCTGCCCGGGGGCCGTCTCTTGCATCAGCGGATTAGATCCTAGCATAGCAAACCCTGACTGGGGTATCCTAAAGCGCCTCGAGCCAACAAGAATCATCGGCAATGCGAGACCTTGGTCCTCTTCCACCGTTTGCCTTCCCCGACTGAGTCTCAAGTTGTATGTGAAATGATGTGGCTCTAACATCCCAGCTCTTAAGTTTCTTTACCCAAGAGAGAGGTGGCTTCTGGAGCTGTCCTCGGGCCCTGGCACGCAGTCATTCGTCAACGTTGGCACGCCTTCGCTACCTGTGCAAACATTGAAGCGGAACATGCGGGTATCATGGCCTGCAAACAGATGCTGCTCCAAGCTACCATGCCAAGGTGCAATGGCTTTGCTGAACAGGTCTAAGAGAGGACATCTCTGCAAGTAGATGCTGCTCTGCTAAAAGCGAAAGTGCATAGCGGCATGTCGCTCACCTGCTAGAAAAATGCTTGCCACAGAATATCTTCTCTCATACCTGATATGGTGTAAGCCTGCACTTAATCCTACACCCTAAATACCCTACTGGAGTAGCTTCATTCAAAACTAGGATCTGACATGTACGTCTTGCAGCCTAGGTGGTCACTTACAAGCCTGAGGGGTACCCTAATTTAGGGTTCCGTAAGCCCCAAAAGCTGAACCCTAAACCCTGAACACTGAACAACTTGGGATCCCCCATATCATGTAGCCAGGCCTATACACTCCTGTTTTGGAAACTCCCATACGATGGGTGTTTAAAATCATTGTCTTTGTTTTGTAGCCTATCTAGTATCCCCGCATTTTATGAAACTCCTACATAACCGTGAATAAACTACATAAGCCTATGTATAATCCCTATTATAGCCCTATGTATCCGCGTGATGCAGTGGGCACCAGTTGGGTGTTTGCTCCCAGAAAAAAGGGCTTCCCATCCTAAACCCTTAACCCCAAACCCTTAACCCACATGATAAGCCCTAAACCCTTAACCGTAAACCCCAAGACCTAAACCCTTAACCGTAAGCCCTAAACCCTAAACCCCAAGCCCTAAGCCCTTAACCCTGAGCCCTAAACCCCCTAAACCCTAATCCCTAAAACCCTAAAACCTAAACCCTTAACCCTACACCCCTCAACTGAGGCAGCAACAGGCCAGGTTCATTCGACCCGAGTAGATTGAGGGGCAGTCCTTCCCGTGGTTTTCAGCTGGGGGTCATAATGCTGGCGTTTAGGGGTTTGGGGTTCAGGGGTTCATTTTCATGGTAAAGGGTTTTGGTGTCATTTTTCATGGTAATAGGGTTGATTTAGAGCTTCGGATTTAGGGTTGACATAGGGATGATAGGGATATAGTGGTGCACTAAAGGGCTCTATAGGTGGAATGGAAAAGAGAAGGGAAGCTGATATTTAGGGTTTAGGATATTACCCAATGATGGAGAAACAATGGACAAGACAATCGAAAATGATATGGAAACTGGGAGTATAGGTAGTGGTTTAGCCCTTATAGCGGATTATTCCTTCCGTGGCTTAGATATCATCGAGGTCTGATAGACAACAGCATGGGAGTTCTGAGTGTGTGAAAGTTCGCGGTCAACAGAGAAAGCAGACGGTTGAACTGACGCTTGGTTAGCTAGGAATGAAGGAATGAATCCTTATAGTATTCCCTAAATATAACCAATCATAATAATTTCCCAGTTTCTTGTCCATTCCTTCATTCCCAGCAAACAAAGGTTAAGCCTGTCCTTGCCTTAGGGAGTGGGGAAAACGACGGGATGCAACGTAACAAGCCTTACCCTAAACCCTAAACCTTGGGTACTGCCCCCCATCAGTAACAGTTGGATAATAATATGGTTGGGTTGTATATAGCCCTTAGTAGGACCCCTAGACTGTTACTGGGTGGGGGCAGTACCCAACCTAAATCCTACAGTCATAGGGCACCCTAGTGCCTAACCCTACAGGCAACATAAGGCCCAAGTAGCCGGCAATGTTGAGCCCGTACGGGCATCATTTTGGGGCAGTATAAACCCCAACACCCTAAGTTCCACTGAGCCCCAAACAGGGGCACTCCTCCCTAAACCCTAAACCCCAAAACCCTAAACGCCATCCCCACAGCCCTGAAGCAGGGCAATTTAGAATAATTTCAATTCCCAATTTAAGGCCATATTGGTACCGTTTCCTACAAGAAAACACCATTTAAGGTGAGGTCAGGTGAGGTCGCTTTAAATTGCCCAGCTGAAGGCAAACAAAAACAAATCACCCTAAACCCCTAAACCCTAAACCCCTAAACCCTAAACCCTTAAACCCTGAACCCTAAACCCCTAAACCCTAAGCCCTCAGTGCGGTCCATGGTGGTGTTCTCTCCAGACTTGAGGTTGACCTCGGCCATCAGCTATCATCCCTTCGCGTATAAATAAATAAATATACATATATATATATATATATGCAAACCTCTGGTTAGTTAGGGGTTATATAGGGTTTAGGGTTTAGGGTGTGTATATATATATATATTTGTATAGGGTCATTCCCCCTTACAGTAACAGTTACCACAAGGGGTAATAGGAGTTATACTAGCCTCTTAATAAGGCCCCCTTTAAGGACACTTACCCCTAAACCCTGAATATTGTGAATGCGTGCTCAATATGTAAAGTCTCTAAACCCGAAACCCTAAACCCTAGGGAATATTGAATATTAGGAATTCTAGGCTGAAGGCATCTCAAAGCAAAAGTATAATAGTGGACCTTACGCATAGACGGGCTTGTAACGATGAGACCATGGGGTCCCTCCTACTTCTGTACTGTAAGGACAGTATAGGTACTTCTTTTAAAGCTCTCAAGAAATTATCGGCACTACTGATACTGTGCTCTGGCGGTATGAGTACAGGAAGCTCAGAAAATGGAATGGCAGTGACAAATGCAAGGCGTGGTAGCTATGGCGGCATGTGGAAAGTGTTTGCTCAAAAAAACATGCTCAGCACAGACAGGCAAGTGCTATCTATTGTCAGTGGTGAGCGCTGAGGCCCAAACACTGTTCGCCAAGTTCTCAAAGCGGCTGCCATCCTTGTTTAGGATGTCGATGGCCTTCCACGCTGTTATCAACAAAACAAAAGATTGTCCCACATCCACGACTGGATACGAAAGCCTCATCAAGCCATTAACATTGTCTAGCATGCAGCTTGCAAGCAAGGAATTTCGGCCACGTCATGCAACATGAGGCAGCTGATGCGGATGGCCTTGCTACCATGCACCTGCAAACCAATTAGCACACGAAGCAAATAACCTTGGGAGCAGTGCTTGCTTGCCTGGTCCAAGATGCTGGAGTTGCATCCCAACACGCAATTGCTGCTGGCGCTCCTTAGCACGGACAGAGAATTTAGGGTTAGGGTTTAGAGTGGCTACAGCCCCATCTCCATATAGTATATAGGGATATATGTAGGGTTTAGGGTTTCCCAGAATTAGTAAGGATCATAGTAATCATAGTGTTGGGGTCCCCCTATTTGGGAAAACTACCATATGGGCCATATGGGCACCAAACACTTGAGACCAATGAGAGGAACACGACCCACGAGCTTAAATGCCGATGGGTCTTCTTCCATACAACTTTCCGCGTACTTGACATGTCAACTATCCCCAGAAACTTGCTTTAAAACCTTAAACCCTAAATGGTAGCTTCCATGTTCTTTTCCATTCCCTCTACAGAACCCTACTATCTCCCTATATATCCCCAATAATAGTCCCATCTGTTCAGGATAGGTCAGGTCAGAGGCTCATCAAGTGCAGGCAGACAATGCAGCAACAATGTCACAATGATTTGACTCTAGCTGCCCTTAGTCAAAGGTCTAATGCAAAACAATGTCGTAACAGCGTGTATAAGACTAGTGGCCTGTTTATATGGCAGGCACTACATGAGTCCACCCCCCTGCTCTTCTGCGACTGATGCTTCTGCAAACACTGACTGCTGAGCCGCCGGCACGACGCCAGAGCCTCAAGTAGAGCGGTGCACTTCTCAGTCGGCACCCGCATAGTGAAACATTCACTTCTTACTGTCAGTCTAGTTTGAGCGCTTTATCATGTTTGTGTTGAATCTTCTTCTTTGTCGACCTTGTCTCCGCCCAATGGCAAGCATCTGTCCTGGACTGCCTGAATTAAGGCTTCCTGCTATGAAACAGTGTTCTGATACCTATCATCAACAGTACGGCGGCATCTGGCTATTGACGTGCTCCGAGACGTATGGATGCAGAGAGGTGCTTCTTGGCGGTTTCAGACACCAGATAGAATCCTGCGGCTGTTCTCACCTTTTCATCTGCTCGATGCTGGCTTTCGCAAAGCCAAGGCACAACTGAGTACCCAATTTGGGCCACTAAACACGTAAGATGATATCCTTCTTGTCATCACTTCACTCAAAAAGAAGGCACGATCTGACTTGACTTTGGGGACTCTAACGTATCCCAGGACAAACCTTGCTCAACTGAAGCCATGGACGCTGTCGTGCACGCTGAGGTCCAGACGGCAAGCGACCTTAGCACTGCCGACAGGATGTGTGTGTCAAAAAATCAGGGCGTGCGCAGTGCAAGTAGCCCAGTTTAACTTTGGTGTTTGTACTAATGCTGGTACTAACAATCCTGCGTGACCTTAATATGTCTTAGCACGGTAGTTCCAAGAAGCACATCTATGGATTAGCTTTGTCCACCCAGGGCAGCAGTGAGCATTAAGGAAGGATCGCCAGACAGTTGCGGCTGACGGAATGGTTGAAGGCATGCGTGACCACAAGTACTGTGTCAAAATCTGGATACTCGGGGGTTTATCAGAACGGGGGCCCCTGAAAACTCTATGGATATATAGGGGGATTATGGCGGTCAAGCTTGGCGACTATATAGAGCATGTTTTGACAAACTCCCACATGGAAGTTCTGACCATGAAGCTTGCCTGGGGTATGCCTGAGATTCTTACCCTAAACCCTGAACCATAACCCTCAATCCTACACCCTATGTCCTTGAAACCTAATCCCTCTACCCTATTCCCTAATCTAAGCCCTATACAGTCCCTAAGCCCTGAACCTAAACCCTGGCGAACCCTGCGGGGGGGGGGGGGGGGGGG
>CAJNIZ010047622.1:13386-23997 GCA_905231905.1 Symbiodinium pilosum | reverse complement strand
AACATAGACCCCAAATACTATAGTCCTTATTTTAGGAACCCCCTTCAAAAGGGGCACCTAAAAATTGGAGGTTTCTTTTTATAAGACATACCGGAGTCTTGTAGGGTCATGTAGGTTTAGGGTTTAGGGCCGAGGGATAAGCCTGTTCCGAAGCCTGGACTATAAGGGTCATAGTACATGTGGGTCTATATATGTGTCCTTATTCTTAGCACTCTGATGAGAAGACTTGGAGCTATATAGAAATGTGTAGGGGCATCTGGGGTAAGGGTACATATCTACATATACATATCTACACATACATATATACATATACACTGGGATGCATTGGGGTATTGACGCCGCATGTAGCAATTGTAGATGGGCACTTAAGGATATATAGGCATGTGCTGGGATCTATGGGCATGTATGCGATGAGTACACTTTGGTGGGTGGGCCGGGGTGAAAAGTAGAGAGTCCATGCAACCTGACCGTATATTGGGCAGCTTAGACCAGACGATGGTCCCGAAATGGGCTTTGAAGGTTTAGGGTTTTGGTGCCAAGGGTTTACGGTTTAGGGGTTTAGGGTTAGAATTTTTAAGGTTTAGGGTTTGGGGTTTAGGGTTTGAGGTTTGGGGTCGAACCTCAACAGTAATTTGGGGACAGTTCCGTGTCTGCAGTTAGTTATAGTGACTTGGAGTTTCCGAGTGTGTGTGCAGGGAACATACAGCAAAGTGTATCGGCTTATTAGAGGCGCATGTGGTGTTACAAGGATGCACAGACCGAGCAAATGATAGTTCAAGCCCACACTTCGAATTGCGGCTAGTGTAAAAATGGTCCCAGCTTAACTTTGCTTGAGGCTTTTGAGGTTTTGCATTTATCTTAACCCCTACACCCTAAACCCTTGTGCCGCCAGGATTTTCACGGTCGCCCAGTCTATCAGAAAGTTCTCGAAAGGCGGCTCCTGCACTTTGTACTTCTTCTTTGCCAAGAGAATCGTTTTTTGAGGGGATTCCCTAAACTCTAAACCCTACGCCCTAAACCCCAAGCGCTAAACCCCAAGCCCTAGACCCTAAGCCTAAACCCTCAGCTCTAACCCCCAAACCCTAAACCCCAAGCCTCCCTAAGCCCTAAACCCTGAGCCCTAAACCCTTAACTGCATAGGAGAAGGTTTATATAGGGGTTCGGAATTCGCTAGTTTCTCAACTTGAGGGGGGGGGACTCTGGGATTCCTATAGTTCAGATAGTCGGTAGGTCCTGGGAATCTGGGTTTAGGGGTTTAGGATTTAGGGTTTAGGGTTTAAGGGTTAGGGTTTAGGGTTTAGGGTTTAGAGTTGGGAACAGGGGTAGGGTTTTGGGGTTTAGGGTGCATGGTTTCGGGTTTGGGGTTTAGAGTGGGGGTACGTATATGAGGTGAACTCCCCTTGTGCAGAAATGCCAGGGAACGTGAGAGCCGTTGCTGGATGACCTGGACTAGCCATGGTTTGCAAAGGGACCCTTTTCAGGATCCGAGTAAGAGCCCAAAGCGGTTTAGGGCTTAGGGCAAAACATACCAACAGTCCACGCAAGGGGCAATTGTCATTGCATTGTACTGTACGGGGTCCTAACCCCCAAACCATAAATCCTAAATCCTAGATATGGCTAATTATCTAGGCCCCTACGGTACGCGGCGGTATAGGTTCAGGACCTTAACAATCCTGTAGTATTGTGGTATAGGGTACCCCATATCCCCATTCTAAGAATCTAGGGGCCTTCATTGCTTCCAATTTTGGGGCTTGCTTTCACATGAGCTATAGTCTAAACTCTATACTATAGAGGATTATTATAGGTCTTATTAGGGGGATACTAGAAGTTTAGACTATAGCCCAAATGGCAATAAGACCTGTGCAACATGAAGGCCAGGGCAAATTCTATTAGGGTTTAGGGTTTCGTGTTTAGGGGTTTAGGGTTTAGGAGGCACACATCATAAGCTCTCAAGCACTAGATCCTGGACCCTAAGCCCTGAATCCTGAAGCCTCAATCCGGAACTATTTGGTGGTTTATATGGAAAGTGGTCCCAAACGATTTTATTTCAGTTTGTGGAAGTTTTGTTTCCGGTATAGGGCTAGGCAGAGGGGCTGTATCCTCAATCTATTCCTTCTATTATTGCTGTTACTCTTGAATGCAGTATTACATTTGTTTGGTCATGACCGTTACGAATGATTGCTGTAGTTATTACTGTTATTTCTATGCTACCAGTATCAGTATCAAATGGAAAGTAAGTTTTTACCGCTCCATTTGAGGCTCCGCGTTTGGTATGGAAGAAGGGCCTTCAATCCTGAACCCTAAATCCTAAACCCTAAATCCTACACCCTAAACCCTAAATCCTAAATTCCTAAACACTAAATCCTAAACCCTAAATCCTAAACCCTAAACCCTAAACCCTCGCATTCCCAGTTTCATAGGGACCCCACCGACAGCTATGTCTATTAACTTCCTGCCTCTGGTAAAACGAGCTGAAAGGACGAGCCCCTACAGCTTTGCAATTCCAAGCCAACCCTGCAACCTACCCCAACCCTAAACCCTAAGCCCTAAACCCTAAGCCCTAAACCCCAAATCCCAAAACCCTAAACCCTAAGCCCAAACCCTGCTACTCCAAGCCCTAGCCCAAACCACCAGAAACCGAAGCCCTGGTTTCGAACGGCAGGCGGAAGGTCCATAAAGACCTTGTGACGGAGGCTACTGGTGGGTGCGGGGATCGGGCATCAGCGCTTAGCGTCTAGGGTTTTAGACATACGCTCTAGGGTTGATGGTGGAATTCTGAAGTGGTTTAGGGTTTAGGGCCGGGGTGCCCTACAATTCCTGGCCTTTTTAAGGCAGTCCACCGTGGATTTAGTGTTGGAGGAGGGCAAAAGCACGGGAGTCAATCGGTTGGGAGCCGCAGCTTTACAAGTCACAGGGCTGTTCCGGATCGAGCCTCGGGTTTGGGATGCATAGGACCTATACAAATATCTATATGCAACGTTTAATGGGTTTTGGGCTTTTTTGGGGTTCAGGTATACAGTAATATGTATATATATATATACACATGTATATATATGTATATACATATACCAAAAAAAAGAATATAATCCAAAACAATCTCACAAAGTCCGCAGCGTCCGTTTCTGTAGGGTTTTTTGGCTTCGGGTTTGGGGGACCTCCCAGGACAGCATCTTTAAAGAAGTGTTGATACTCCCTATGTTTAGGGTTTAGGGTTTAGGGTTTAGGGCTTAGGGTTTAGGGTAGTGTTTATACTCCCCATGTAAGTCCCCATAACTCTATACAGCCCCTATAGATTAAGCGGACCCGCTACTCAGAAATTGTGGCTATAAGAGATAATAAGGACTTTTTTAGGGTCCTACTATATACCTACTTTTCCACTATTACAGTGTGGGGGGTCCTCCTAACCTAAAGATCCTTTAACTGCCAGCTTCCCCCATCGGAGATTCCCGAGGTCCTGTTGCCCTTTTGTAGTTTGCCCCCCAATATAGACTCCTTTTTCATCCTTAGTATGGGGACCCCTATGAATCTACCCCAAATTTCCGGAAGCCCCTAATTCCCAGGACAACTTCCGGACGCCAGAAACATTCAAGCCCCCTGAAATGTAGTAAGGGTTCTTGACTATTGGGGGTGCAAACAGGGACCCCATTCTGGGAAATAAGTTCCAAGACTAAGACCTTAAGACTGAGAATGATCGCAGTAGTGGTGAAGTAAATCATGATTGATCCTGGTAGATGTCAGACGTTGGCACCCCTTAGATCTTGAAGCCTGCTACATTGCCACCGCATACCTTCATAAACTTTGAACAGCTGCAAACTCCCACGCCCTCAATCCCCCCAACAGGTTCAAAGAGTCACCGGAGACCCAACATGGCCACACTCCACCCTAACCCGAAAGCCCTAAACCCTAACACCGGGAAACTCCCTCAGCTACCCTCCGGCCTCATGCCTAGACTACGCTCAATCCTAAACTCGAAACGATAAACCCTAAACCAGCCTAAGCCCTAAGCCCTGAAGGCCCTAATCCCTAAAACACTTTAACCCCCAAGCTCCAAACCCAAAGCAGCCCTACACCCTAGACCCAAAACGCCCAAACAAACCCAGAAAGCCCTTTAAACCCTTCCTTCGGAGAGGGCGGCGAGCTCCTCCCGAGTACGGAGGTTGGGTGCGCAGCTAGTGTCGGGACCTACATAACTGTTAGGGTCCAGGGTTTAGGGCTTGGTGTCTATAGGTTTAGGGTTTAGGGTTCATCAGCCCCATAAAAATGCTCAGCGAAATGCCGTTTGGGGTGTAGGACAGGGGAGAATCAAATTGGAAAGAGATTGGGAAGTACCATGGAAACTCGGTTCGTATGAGGGTTGATGAGGATTGAGTGTAGGTGTCCTGAGATTTGTAGCACAAAGTCCCACTGCCTTGTCAGGCTTACAAGGGACAGTTCCACTATTCGGTGCATAAGGGCATCACGCTTTTGTCCTCGTCAGGGATTCTTGATCCCTTTCGTCTTTTTAGTATGTTTTGCGATTCTTGCATTTTCATCGGGTTTCGGATTTAGGATTTGGGGTTGATCACTCCTTTCGGGGGATTTGGTTTCCTGCCCTAAGTCTTGAACATTGGAGTTGGGGGTCTGGAGCGAAGAGCCCCATTCTCGAGACTGCTGTGGTGTAGTTGGATCACTCCAGTGAGCACTGCAGCTACATTAGCCGTTCATGCTACAACGCCCGCTTCTTCGAGTTCTGTGCAGTTGGATGGTCCTCTGGCCACCCAAGGTGATTCAAGGACATACATCTATGGAATTCGAATTCAGTGGCAGCAAGTGCAGACTAAATTTCAGTAGACCTGAGGATTTCACCGAATTCAGCTTGCCAGTATTAGATCAGTTTCGCAGGAAGCGCAGCTGCAAGCCCACCTGCTGGGCCAGTGGATGCAAACTCTTCAGAGTCCACCAGATTCGGGTTTAGGGTTTAGGGTTTAGGGGTTAGGGGTTAGGGGTTTAGGGGTTTAGGGTTTAGGGTGGCATCAACCCGCAATTCACGCAGAGATCCCAAATAGCTTCGCCCTCAGCATCAACACAGGACAATGATGCATCCGGCCCATCTGGTACCGACCCCACAATGAAGGGGGTCAACTAGAGGAACCATCGGTACCGGCCTCCGATCTGGGTTCAGGACTTAGGGTTTGGGGTTTGGGTTTTAAGATTTAGGTTCAGGATTTAGGGTTTGGGGTTTGGGTTTTAGGATTTAGGTTTAGGATTTAGGGTTTGGGGTTTAGGTTTTAGGATTTAGGGTTTGCGGACATGGTGGCACCAAGTGACCTTTCAGGGCTTCGTGTTCAGAGAGCCTCAACAGAAACCTACCATAAACCCTAAGCCCTAAACCTAAACCCCAAACCTTGAACCCCAAGCCCAAACCTTTATCACATTCCTGCCAACCTTGCACCCTACGTCGGGGTCCCAAAAACACGAGCCACAGCCGTCTGCCCCAACGCTGCAAAAACGTAATCCTCAAGCTCGAAGCCCCACACCCTTTGCCTCAAATGGGTTCAGGGTTTGGGGTCTACGTAGGGCTTAGGGGTCTAGGGTTTAGGGGTTTAGGGGTCTCGGGATTGAGGGTGTAGGGTTTTACCGTCCAGCCCGAACCCGCAAAGCTTAAGTTTCAAGCGCTGCGCCCTAAGCCCTAACCCCCAGTCCCGTAGCCCTGAACCCTAAGCCCTAAGCCCCTAAACTAGTCCTTAAAGCCCAAAACTCTAATCCCTAGAGCCTTAACACCAAAACCCTGGCCCTAAGTCCTAAGCACTGGTTAACTACCCTCTCACCCTAAACCCTAAACCCTAAACCGTGTTAAATCTCAGGGTTTAGGTTCTATGCCTGGGAGTTTAGTTTAGGTCCCGGGGTGCTTAAGGTAAGCCACTCACCCACCTAATATTAGATATTCCCAACAAATCATAGTATACCACAATGGGAATATGCTATACCTGGACCCCAAAAGTATGTAAAATGATGGCCCCTTTATGGCTATTATTGGGGGTTTAGGGCTATTATTCTACATACTTTTGGGGTTTAGGTAGTGTTTAGGGTTTAGGGTTTAGGGTTAACGTGATATTGCTCGGGGTGGGCGGTTTACCCTTATCCCTACCCCCAAACAGGGGAGAGGAGTACCCATTGTCACAGGACCACATCGTCCGCCAGTGGAAACCTCGGACCGACACCGCTCTCGTTCTGGCGAGGCCTCTCGGGTTTAAGGGCTTAGCGTTTAGGGTTCAGGTTTTCAGGGCTCAAGCTTTACATGGTTAGTCCTTAGGCTTTTGGGTTTCGTTTTGGGGTTTAGGGCTTAAGGGTGCACGGTTTTAGGCTTTGGAGTTTCGGGTTTGAGGGTTTAGGGTTCAAGGTTAAGGGTTTAGGGAGCAGGGTGTAGGGTTCAAGGTCTAGGGTTTAAGGGTTTGAGGCTTTGTGGTTCAGAGCTAGGGGTTCAAGGGTTTAGGGTTTGAGGTTTAGGGTTTCCAGCTCAAGGGTTTTGGGTTTAAGGTTCGGGGTTTAGGCTTTGGGGCTTGGGGCTTACGGCCATGCAAGGTTAGTTTAGCGCCAGTAGCCAAGTGGACAACCTTTGACCCCTCTGGGCATAAATAACCCTGCTGTAATTGCAAGGTTTACTTCTTCGTGCCAGAAAAATCAGCAGCTGGGGGGAGGTTCATGGGTAGCTAGAAGTTGGATTACAAGCTCCCCAAGTCAGGTTAGAACAGCTATAACTGTGGGCCCCAAGGCTCCATAATCGACCCTGAGGGCGTTCAGGGAGCCACGCAGGGTTAGGTCACCACGAGGAGCTTCATACTTGCTCCCGGTCCCTACATCAAGAAATCATATAAAGGTATATGTGCTTCCCTTTTAGGGCCCTGTCCCTACGTCTATCTGCCTTTCTATCTGTCTATCTATCTATCTATCTGTCTATCTATGTATATGTATGTATATATTTATATACATACTGGGGCCTGCTGCTGGTTGTCGGTCCGAAGCTGTGTGTACACTTTTGGTACAGGCTACCCCAAATAGACCTCAACAGGACATGGGGAAGTATTCAGGTCCCTGCAGGGAGCATAAACACCTTGCAAACTGGCCCTATCTGACTCCAAATCTTCTCATTACGGCAGTAAATTTGCCTCCAGAAGGTTCCTGAATACCCAAAACCCCAAAGTGGGGCCAGCATCAAGAAAATGATCAAGAATCCACCCAACCCGGCCCTCAGCCACTCAAAACCACCGCGGAGCAAGAATGCAGGATCCACAGCTCAAAAGGTTCACAGCCAATGGAACCACTTTGAATGCTCATAGAACCTTACAGGGTTTCATTAAATGACAAACGGGCCATGTTCTTGAAGGGAGAAGTCTAGCACCACCTCAAGTGCCTTAAATCCTCAACTCAAAGCCCCAAACCCGGATGCTAGTAATAATAGCAATAATAGTAATAATAATAGTAGTAATAATAGCAATAAAAGCAGTAAGAATAATAGTAATAATCATAGTACTAATGCTATACTCGTTCCGCCAAACAAATATTAAATCCCAAAAGTAGCACGACGAGGGCTACAGTGCCTTCTGCTGGCCAAAATGTAACAACCTCACCCGACCTCACCTTAAAGGGGCTTTGGATTTAGGGTTTAGGGCTTAGGGTTTAGGGTTTAGGGATTAGGATTTAGGGTTCAGGATTTAGGGCTTAGGGTTTAGGGTTTGTAACATCCCAAAATGGTCTTTTGGCAGGCTCTGGAATCAGCGGAATCTAATACTGTTGACTTCGGATTGGAGTGTAGCATTTCGAGTTTGTTGGCTGGGTAGCAAAGACCTTCAGAAGCACCGTGACATGTAAAACATTTCCATGCCTCTGAACCCACTCAAACTGCGCAACCCTCTCACCCTCAAGCCTGAACCTCAAACCCTTGAATCCTCCCGGGTTTAGGGTTTAGGGAAACCCTTAAACCTTTGAACCCCAACCCCCTTGTCCCTGGACCAGACCCCTAGGCCCTAATCCCTCAATCTAAACCCTCGATGCCAACCCTAAATCCCAAACCCTAAACCCCACAGTTTACACTCTAATCGCTTCATCTTCAACCCAAACTCGTTCAATACTTGATCCTCTAAAATGCTAAGCCCTAAACCCCACCTCTTAACTTCAGACCTTACTTCACTTTGGTGCTGAGCAGGGAGTTGGAGAATGGCAAGAGAGATTCAAACCCTAAACCCTAAACCTTAAACCCTGAACCCTAAACCCTAAACCCTGAACCCTAAACCCTAAACCCCTAAACCCTAAACCCTAAACCCTGAACCCCAAACCCTAAACCTTTAAACCTAGGGGGCTACCAGATCCCTCCTCGAATCCCCGACTAAGCACCAGGTAGTTCACTTCTGAATGCCAACCCGAAACCGTCAACCCTAAACCCTAAAACCTAAGCCCCAAGCCTTAACGCAAAGCACAAAACCCTAAACATTAAACCCTAAACGAAGGCGATTCCAAAGCATTGGTCAACTGCAGCAATCCTGGAGGGCTAAGATTCTGAGGTTTTAGGTTTCGAGTTCAAGGTGTGTAGTCTAGGGTTTAGGGTCTAGGGTTTAGGGGTGTAGTCTAGGGTTAGGGCTCTGAATTCAGGTTAAGGTTTAGGGTTTGGGGGCTTGGGTTTAAACCCTAAACCCTGGGCTTAGGCTCTGGGTTTGAGGTGGAGGGTTATTGAACCCTGGGCTAGCGGCTTTAGCGGCTCATGTTTTTTTTTTTAGCATTCAGGGTTGGTGTTTTCAGGGTTTAGGATTGAAGTTCTTGTAGTTAGGGTGGATTTAGGTCATTCCCCCTAGAGTAAAAGTCGTTACAGCATTAGCATCTTAAAGCCCCTTGAAGGACAGTTGCTATGAGGGGGAAAGGCACAAGGGTCAAGGTTTTCAAGCTTAGTGATTAGGGGTTTAGGCCTTCAGAGAGACCACTTTATTTGTGTGGGGAGTTCTCAAAACCAGGGATGCTGGGGCTCAGAGGTATGGGGATTCGGTTCCAAGCAGGATGTGGGATGCTAAAAGAGCTGTAGGGTCCTGCACGAGGATCTTGCTGTGACGATTTTTTAAACAATTTCCGTATCCCACATATAACCCCTAAACCCTTATATAGCCCCATATAATCCCTATCTAACCCTATATTGTAGTAGTTTCCATTTTCTTTTCCATTATCCCCTATATAACTGAAGGCCATCTTCCCTACTAACCACCACAGGCATGTGCAGCTCTACAACCCCTGAACCCTATAGGGTTTAGGGTTTAAGGTTTAGGGTTTAGGGTTTAGGGACTAAATGTAGGTTGGGGGGGACCTATAGGGAACTATATAGGGTTTTGGGGGGGACCTATATTACCTGCAAAATTTAGTCCAAGGCTCATATCACGGTCTTGTTTTGTCAGCAGGTTTCCTAAACCCTAAACCCTACATGTACACTCGAGCTAGGCCTTAGGTTCAGTACTGCCCCCCCTCAGTAACAGTTGGATGATAATTGTAATATGGTTATGTATAGCGCTTAATAGGACCCCTAGTATAGACTGTTACTAGGTGGGGGCAGTACCCAAGCCTTAGGGTTTAAGGTGTTTAGGGTTTAGGTTTAGGGGTTAGGTTTAAGGTGTTTAGGGCTTAGGGGTACTAAAAGTCCTGCATGGCCCTATGATTTTTCGAAGGTACTAGAGAAGCTTCATCCAAGGTACACTCACGAGAGAGTAAGCTTATTTCCCGCATGAGGGTGCGTTATTGCCAAGAGGAGCATATCTTGTGCACCCAAAGCCCTAAAGCTTAAGCCCCACATGCATCATCCAGCAAACAAAGATGTTGAGAGTGTTCTGTCATGGCTTTCTGCTGACTCCATCTCTGAACCCTGCACACCCCAAAATCCAAACTCTGAACCCTAAACCCTGAATCCTTAACCCATCTGTTCTGTCATCTCTTCTGAACGTGGCAGAGACTCCTTCTGGAGTTCGCATGCAGGTTTAGGGTTTAAGGCTTAGGGGGTATAATGGAAAAGAATGGAAGCTGCTATTTGACGTTTGAGGAGAACGCCAGTGGATGTCTTCATGCTTGTGACCGCCCTGGCCTTGTGACAGGAAGGCAAACAGGTGGCGATCCTGGCTTGCCCCATACTTGGTTAATGGCAAAGTTCCAATTATGAGGACAAACCCCAGGGACAAGTCTGTCTTTCACGGAGCACGCTGATGTCAGCGTCCAAGGACAAGAAGCAGACAAGCGTGGACCTGAGTGGGAACAGGATGAGATGCAGCTGGACGAACAAAAGCATGATAGTGTCGCACAATCGGCACGAAGCACTTTGCGACCTTGTCGCCGAAGCCCCAAACCCTTCACCCTAGGCCCAAACCCTAAACCCGAAACTTGAGCCCTTGACCCCAAACCCCTAAACTCTAAACCCAAAACTCTAAACCCTAAGCCTCTTACCACAAGCCACTGGACCTTAAACCATGGGCGCCAACCCCTGTAACACCACTTGGGGTTAGGGTTAGGGGTTAGGGGTTAAGGGTTTAGGGTTTGGCGTCCAGGGTTTAGGGTGAAGGGTTTACCCAAACCTCAAAAGTATGTAAAATAATAGCCCTAAACACCCAA
>CAJNIZ010047620.1:0-30000 GCA_905231905.1 Symbiodinium pilosum | reverse complement strand
CCTAAACCCTATATAACCCCCTTTAAGGAGCTTTGGCTATAGGTCATATGATGCAGGTGGCAGGGTCGCGCCACCCTCGTTGCTGCTGCGGCACCATGGTTGTCTGGTCTACCCGTTCCAAAGCTCGCGCTGCCTGGGCATGGTTTGGGGTTTAGGGTCCAGGGTTTTGGGTTTGGGTTTGGATTTGAGTTAGGGTCTAGGGCTTGAGTTTAGGGTTGAGTTGGGTTTGGGGTTTTGGTTTTAGGTTTGAGTGTGGGCTTTAGGTTTGAGTTCAGGCTAGGGTTTAGGGTTTAGCGCATGGTTTGGCTTCCTGGTAGATAGTAGGGGGATATTTGGGAATGGATCCCGAGAGTAGTCCATATGGGGGGATTTCAAAATCGGGGTGGGGGCCGCCATAGTCGGGAATTGAGTATAAAGGGTTTAGGGTTAAGGGTAGGAGTCTATACTGGAGTGCCCCTATGTGAGGAAACTGCCACACATGGCTCACATGATAGTCCCCATAGCCCATATTTCCTAAACTCCTATCTAACAACCAGTAAATTTGCAAGCTTCTGGAAGATGAGTGTTTTTCAGCGGTCCTTGTGCCTTCGAAAGAAAAGAGCCCTATTCTGGTGCACAGCTCACCCGTCTGTCCGGTTCACAGTGCTCTTGTTTTTGACTGCGGGGTCTCATGGGGCATACAAAGGGCTGCGTGGGGTTTTAAGCAGTTTTGGGCAGGGGCTTAGTTTTATCTTTCCGGATTGGCGGACCCCTGCCATGTTCCACATCCAACCCCCATGAAACGTTCTCAGAGCAATCACCTCACTTTCCCTTGAGCACCAGTAAGTTCAGGGTTGGGAAGTTAATTGCTATCGGACTTGCATCGATAAATCTCTTCGCTGTGTGGCGCATGCTTCTCTTTGTTTATACGCAAACATCGACAGCCTTGTTGTGGAAGTTCGGGAAGAACATTTTCCAATCATCGCTATCCGTTGTGAAAAGCCTTGGTGGTTTCTCAATGCATCACGAGTTGAGAAGTTTTTGTTTCCTCGAAATCCGAAAAACCAAGCTTGAAGCTCTCAAAGCATAACCTCAGGACGATAAAGAACTGAAGATCGATTTTGCGAGGGCTCTAGGGCAGATGACGCAAACGTGACAGAATGAAGCATTCTCGTAGCCTAAGTCCTCACCTGGCATGTTCCCTGATACCGCCACGATCGCTCTAGCTCCTAGCCCCAAGAAATGCCCTGATGAAAGTTGTCCCTTTTCCTTAGTTCACCGTTTAGGAACCCAAGCATATGAGAGAACACATTTCATATTAGGACCAGGGGGTTCCTCAGTTCCCGAAACTCCAAATTCGTCGACCCCGTTGCCAGGCTGCTGCTGACGCTCATCGGTGGAGTGGCCGTTTGCTGAGCGACGCTACAGGGGCTTCTCAAATTTGGTATTTTTCAAAAACCTATATGACCCTAAACCCTAAACGTTAAGGATCCCCCCAATCCCCCCATGATCCGTATGCATTCCTGTTTGGTTTCGGGTTAAGGGTTTAGGTGTGAAGGGCCGTCGATTTGGGACGCCAGCCCCAAGGTGCGCCAAGTAAGAGATACCTCTGCAGTCGACTGCAAGTAGAGTAAACCATCTTGCGAACAGGATAGTTTCCAAAATAACGTAAATGGCTACTGTCAGTATTTGCGTGCTTAATATAGTCCCTAATGAGGAACCCATGTCTATTCATTGCCTGGGTAATATGAACTTTAAAGTTTAGGGTATAGGGTTGGGTAATATTAGCTATGGCTCAAGAGGCTTCTGCTTGTAGAAAAAGCCAAAGCTGGCCGGATGAACCCATAAGAGGTTTGCATGAGCTGTTAGGGGTTATTTTAGACTATAGCTCAGATAGGCCCTCTTTATGACTTCACCGCAATCTAGTGCAGAGTCTTCTCAGGGTTTCTAGAAGGGGTCGTTATTTTGTATGTCCTTAATCTGTAATGTCGTCATGGCGTTGCTTGCAGCTGGTTCGTTCGGGGATCACCAAACGAAGTAAATTACAGGCGGGTAGCTCCGCTCACGCAAGCCTTACCTGAGCTATAGTCTAAATTACTTAATGGGGGTTATAGAGGGGAGTACTTTAGGGGTCATTAACGGCGATATTAGGAGTTGAGGCTATAGCTTACATGGCCTGTATACACCTCCCTAAACCCTAAGCCCTTCATCCTAGGTCCCAGTCTCCCCATGTAAGCCTCATCTGAGCTGTAGTCTTAATTCCTAGTATCCCCCTGAAAACCCCCGGAAGTGATCCCCTAGTATAAGCCCCTTTCAGGAGTCGAGGTGATGGCTCCTCTGGCCTTACCTAAGAGCACCCACCTGTCAGCTCACCACCTAAAATCTTCCTGAAATTGGTCCCTGTTCGGAAGTCCTTAGGGGTAATGGGCGTAGGAACCGAGGATGGTTCTACTCTGGGGGTATTTTTCTGAACTACCTAGGCTTGAAACCTGGGGTTAGGTATTCCGATCCCCAAACCTCCAAGGCGGTTTAGGGTTTAGGGTTGAGCCCTGCTCCACAGCTTCTGCGCCTTGATTAAGCTCTGAACCCAGGTGCGTTGCAGCATAGGAAAAGGGCCCACCAAAGAATTAAGCCATCAGCCGCCTGCGGAATTCTAGAAAGAACACATAGTCTACCTACTACAAAGGGTCCAAGAAAGCCTAGGAATTGTGATGGAAAGTAATCCCTATATACCCCGTTATACTAGTTCCCACTGCCTTTTCCATTCCTTCATCCTCCCCTAAGCCCTAAATCCTAAACCCGAAACCGCTAAACCCTAAACCTCACAACCCCTAAATCGTCAACCCTAAGGATGAAGGGGGTGTAGCATATTGTGGCCCGTACCACCTAAACTTCCAAAACCTCCTCGAGGCCCGTGGTGACGGAGCCCACGTCTCAGTGTCTGCTTGCTTTTTTGGGGTGCTGTTTTTAGGGTTTAGGGCTTAGGGACCCTAAACCCCGTGTTTAGATTTTAGGGTGATGGATGTAGGGTGTTTAGTTCTAGGGTTGTATGGCATGATAGGGATTACAGTTCCTATTACAACACTATTACAGGGTGGGTGGGGGGAGGTCTACCTAAAGTATGAAAATGGCTGTTCCATGACTTTGCGGCGCTTAAACCAAGCATTTCGAGAAACTTACGGATTGGATCCCAGGACCCTAGGGTTTAGGGTTTAGGGTTTAGTTCCTAGGCCCATATCTCTATCGTTACTAGTCACTGTCGCTCTTAGTCACCCCTATCTCCTCAGGGTCCCATTTTCTGGGTCCTTGAGGTGGTCTGGGATAGTGATGACAAAGTACTGTAACTGTCATCCCCTCCGACCTACAATGAAAATATAGTGGTTATTCATTCCTTGGGGTTCGCTTGTGAGGAAAACCAAGAATACTTCCTTTAGACTGTAGCTTATTTTCGTGGGGTCCGTTCTTTGGATTCTAAACCCTAAATCCTACACCCTAAATCCTAAATCCTAAACCCTGAAGGATCCTTTTAGGGGTCTGGGCCATTGTGAGCCCTGGGGTAGGTTAGGGTTTTATGACCATAATAGGGATACAAACCCAAGANNTTTTAGAGTGCTCTTTGATTCTGTTTACCCTATGTCAAAATCCTAACCTGCCCTGGGGTTGGAGGTTTTTTTGTCTCAGCGAGGCATAGGCTTCGACGAAAGCAGTGGTGTTTGTTGGTCCGCGGTGCAGCTTACCTCAGGCTGTGGTCGTGGTCGTCGTAGTAGTCGTCGTCGTCGTCGTCGTGTCGTAGTAGTAGTAGTAGTAGTAGTAGTAGTAGTAGCAGCAGCAGTAACAGTAGCACTAGCAGTAGTAGTAGCAGTGACAGTAGCACTAGCAGTAGCAGTAGCAGTGGTAGTGGTGGTGGTGGTGGTAGTAGTCATCAGAGTAAGAGCAAGAGTATGAGTAAGAGTAGTACTGACAGCAACAGTAATAGACTTTGCAGAGCCTCTGGCCCTTTGGCATTCTTTTCGAATTTCCCAAACGGTTAAATACATCCTTGACAACAATCTTTTTTGGCCTTGGTGGCTCTCGCTCCAAGCTTTGCGGGGAAGTACGCGGGCATGCGATGGTAGGGGGCAGCTCTTACAAGATATCGGGAGTCCACTGGGAAAGCTTTCTTTGAAGTTATTGTTCTAAGCCCTGGTATCCTGATGCCCTTGCTACGTCTACAGCCTGCCTTGCAGAGACAGTCGGGCCGGGCCCTGTGTATATCTCAATATAGCAGCCTATCCCAAGGACCCGACAAAGGGAATCATGCGTCATGATCTTGACACGCCCCCCTAAGATTGCAATTAGATAGATAAGCTGTCTGAGCTTGCCATGGAGAAAGATGTTGCGGCGGCCGAGACTGTCGAGGCTACAGAGATTCAGTGGGAGTTTGTCAAGAGGATCCCTGTACCCCCTTGCTCCTTTTTTACTCCTCGTGCATCTGCCAGAAGGGGCTCCCTGCTTTGGTTGCTTTGAGACATAGAGTTTTTGTCAAAAGGCAGCAGGTTGTGCGACCTACCTGGATCTTCAGTCAGCCAAGAACAATCTATAAGCATAAGGAATTTGGTTCGGGGCCGATGTCGTAGATTCAGGGGTAAAAGACATTGTTGCTGCTACTCTTGTGAGAGTATGGTTATAGCCCCCCTTAAGCAGATAGAATATGGGGTATATGGGAATCTTATTATAAAAGACCCAAAGCCATAT
The DNA here is from genome assembly GCA_905231905.1 of Symbiodinium pilosum. NCBI lineage: Eukaryota > Dinophyceae > Suessiales > Symbiodiniaceae > Symbiodinium > Symbiodinium pilosum. The sequence goes on along the minus strand of CAJNIZ010047620.1, from coordinate 25,287 downwards.
TCTATCTACTTAAGGGGGACTATAACCCTAAACCCTAAATAGTAGTTTCCGTTTTCTTTTCCATTATCCCAGTATAAGCCCATTACAGACTATATTAGGTTGTGGCGCCGAGCAGCTTCGGTCATGTGTTGGATCTGTTCCATGGCGTGTTATAAAGAGTCCTCACACCTCCAGAGCCACACAGACGTCCACTCGAAGTCGCAGATATAGTCCCCCTTAAGTAGATAGAATATGGCTTTGGGTATGGTATAAAAAGGTCCACGTATACGCCATATTCTATCTAATCAAGGAGGACTATATCCTTACAAAGATAAATGTCCCTTTTTGAGTTTTCTTTGTTTGACGCATATTAGCTTTCCTACGTCCCCAGGCCAAATCCCCAGGAAAGATTGTTTGCGACGTAGGTAAATCATCTAGAAACCCCTTCCTGGCAAACTGATCGAATCTTCCTATTGTATTTAGCTGGTCCCACGGTTCAACGCAGTACGAGGGATGGTGTAAAGCAAAAAACTGGCAGAACTGTGCTTGTGTACGTGTTTTTCTGCCTTCTTCAGGGGCAGTTACAGGTGGGGTTATAGGTAGAACAAGCTTACAGCCACTCATACTTGCGGCCATCCTGCCTAGCACCACAGCTACAACTAGTTGCCCATGAAACTCCAAGTTGGGTTGGGATTCAGGCAAATACGTACATCTCTTGGAGGGGACAAGCAGAGCAGATCCTGATGTTGAGAAACATCAGTGAAATCCTAAACTCACGAAATACTGCAGGGGCAGCTGACGTTCAGAAGCCTTGAATGGGATTCCTTGGTGACCTTAGTGTTGCCGAGATCCGAAGCGTCTAATGCGTCTCACACCCCCAAAGTCGTTTGCACAAATGCCAAAGTTCTTTGCCGCCAGCGCCGAAAAACCCTTGGAACACCTGCTTCCTCAACCTTTTGGGGGGACTATCGTCGTCATATTCATGCGCCCAGACGGCAGGTTTAGTTAAACGACTATCATCCACTAGATCTTACAACAACTTGCGGTAGAATTCGCTCCTGATATCCTAGCCCTCTAATACCACCCCGTCATCATTGTCCTTGAGCTCTTCAAGTTGTTCTTAGGAACCCTAAGCCTTCAAACACTGAATCCCAAAGCCCAGGGTTTAGGGTCTAGGGCTGCGCCAAAACCCTATGCCCCACACCCTCAATCCTTTGAATCTTATGCGCCAGGCGCTCGATGCCTTAACTCGTTCCTAAATGGGGTACTGAGAGAATTGGAATCTGTGTATGTATACCTTATGGGATTTTATTCATGCCCACAAACCCCCTTAAGAGCTTGAACCACACCTGTAAAAAATGATGGAAGAATGCACTATTTACCACGCCACTCCTCCTTGGAGCATCAGAGGCTAGCTTAGACATTGACATATTTCCTCGTCACCTCTCCTTGGCTGGTCTATGGTTGTGCAGCACTTCTGCATCATCCTAAGAAGGCACAATATGCAAAAGAAAGCTGAGATTTAACAACAAAGCCGACCGAAACCCTAAAGCCCTAAAACCTAGAATGATATGAATGCTATTTGGGCACTAAAACCCTATTATTTGGGTCCTTGGACCCTAAAATCTTTTTTTTGGGGTCTTTGGACCCTTACAGTAAGTGTCGGCATGTCAGGGAAAGGCCTCGTGTGGCCGCTTTCGTGGGCTCCACTCCTTTGTGTTCGAGCCGCGGAGCCTTGGATGAGAGGATGGAGTAATACCCTTCAGGGTTATAGTCCCCCTTAAGTAGATAGAATATGGGGTATATGGGAATATTAGAATATACCAAAAGCCATATTCTATCTACTTAAGGGGGACTATAAGTAACCTAAAATAGGGCCTATGTAGCTTCTATTTGGGGATACTTAGGATCTTTAGAGGGTACTTTGGGGGTCTAGGTAATACCCTTCAGGGTTGAGGGTTGAGGGGTTAAGGGCTTTAGGATTTAGGGGTTTAGGGTTTGGGGGTTAAGGGTTTAGGGCTTTAGGGGGCAAGGGGTTTAGCCATTTAGGGTGTAGGGGTTTGGGGGTTTGGGGGTTTAGGGTTTAGGGGTTCAGCGGTTTAGGGTTTACGGTGCTAAGCACCTCCCGCCATCGGATCTTGAGGCCCCATGAACATGCTTTGGCTATTGCTTGGGCTATTATGCGGGCTGCTTCACATCAACGAGCGGGGTGTTTAATATTAAGGGGAAGGATTGCTTTGAGGACTGGTCGGCAAGTAAAGGGTCACGGTTGATGCCCTTCATCCCACTCTTCCCCATCCCCCTATTTTGCGATGTCCATGAAGAAGGGATTCTTTAACATGCAGCTGAGCATTTGGGAATACTGTAGATAGCTTGAAGATCAAGCATCCAGGGTTGAAGGCCAAGGCCTGCGGGATTGGGATGGCAGGTACTGAGGTTTAGGGTTTGGGCCCTAAAGCCTAAACCCTGTTCCTTTTCGTTTAGGGGGATAGCCACGGGCTTTCACGCAGCTTGCTCAAAGCATGTCAAGTGTGGGGTAGGATTGGTCCCTCCACTTCCCCTGTGCGGGAGTGGATCCGTACTACTATCCCTATGAAATCCCCATCTGAGCTAGAGTTTACAGTTCTTAAACAGGGTTATATAGGGGACTATTTAGGGGACTACTATAGGTGTTATTAAGGGGGGGTACTAGGAGTTTTGGACTATTGCTCTATAAACCCGGTTATAGTACTTAGATTCATCCCCGCACTTCCAATTAAACACCAGTAAGTGACATCTGGATGTTTGCAGCCCCCCAGACCTTCTAGGGCTTGGGGTGTTTTCGGACTCATGGTGTGGTGCAATACGCGACAATGAAGATTCCCCAGTAAAACGGTTTTGGGTCTAGATGTTTGGAGGGCGTGTTTATTCTAGTTACATTCGTGATTAAGGAATGTGTTGGTTAGAATAGTTGACTTAGGTCTAGTATAGTCTAGTTCTCATTGAGCACCCACCTTGTTTCAAGTATTACAGAATGTTGACGGTAGACTCGTACTCATGGCAATCCCAAAAGGGCACCCACCTGTATACGCTCGCCAATGCTGGTAAGGAACCGCTTGAACATTCATCAAAACCATGGCACAAGCATACCTCACATAAGTCCAAGGTAAATCCCGTAAGCGCTAAGCCTGTACAACACTTGCAGAAGCCCTCCCTGAAATCATAGTCTTATACAGTGATTCATGAGAAGGCAAAAAGAAAAGAATGACAGTGGTCGTGGTGATTGTTACAGAGTCTTCTTTGGTAGGCTGCAAGACCTTAAGCCCCTGAGCCCCATGCCCTAGACCCTTAACAACTGTTTGGGGAGTTATCTCCAACAAGCCATATACGAACCCCGGTTATCCTGATTCTCATCTCAACCTACTGACGTGGTCCCCCTGACCGTAAACAAGAAAAATGTAGCTTTCAAGTTCCAAGTTCTTTTCCATCATTATTACCTTTCGCCCGGTTGTTACTGGGTCCATACATGGGAGCTTCCAAGAATCAGGGATTCTTTTTGAGAGGGTCCATAATCTTAATGGAAACTGTGAATATTCAGCATCATCTGAATGGAAATTGCAAATATTCAGAGCCATATGTTGTAGTCGCGTTGGAGGCTCAGACATTGTCGATCATTGTCCTTTTAAGTAGGGCCCGCCAAAAAGGGAACCCACATTTCTGGACACCTGATGCCGAAACTCCAAACCTTTCCCCCTCTGAACCGACACATGAGCCATAGTCTAAACTCTGTGGGATCACTATAAGGGCTATTGAAGGGATACTAGAGAAATTAAACCATAGCTCACATAGTTTTTGGAAACCCTGAACCCTAGACCCGTCAGCCCAGCTGCTACAGGGGCCCTTCGGGCCACTCATGGTTCCACAAGACGCGCTTCGCCATGGCGCTATTCAGCCCTTTCGGAATGATCCTGTGGCATGTAGGTTGCGTACTGCCCCGACTCTGTAACAGTTGGATAATATTTGTAATCTAGTTTTTTGTGGCATTAATACGCCCCTAAACTTAAACTGTTACAGGCGGGCAGCAGTAAGCAAGATGTAGGGTTTAGGGTTCAAACTTCGGGTTGAGGCTTCAAGGTTCAGGGTTTAGGATGTTGAGGGAGACACTCTGAGGGACCCAACACGTCTCCGCAAACTATAAAGTCTCCATGGTGCTTAACGTGCAGGATTATCTCAAAAAGGGTTTTCTTTCGGGCTACGTAGTGCAGAAGACTAATCCCTATCAGACCCTCTGAAAGGTCCCGGATGCATCTCTCATTCTGAAGGACTCCTTAATCCTAAGCTTTCGTGGCTTTGACTTGAGCATTGGTGTTCAGGCGTCGCTGTCTCCTGCGCCTCTCATCCCCTCACCTAACGACAAACCCTCCAAACCCCTGATGATAGTTTAGGATTTAGGTAGCTTTGGGTATATTATATAACATCCCCATACACCCCATATTCTATCTACTTAAGGTGAAGGCTCGGGATGATAGATATTCGTTCCACTATATCTTGGCACGATGGGAGTTTTTCATTATTATGACGGTGTTGCGAAGGATGGCTCGGACATGCTCGCAGGGCACACCCAGCGTGTGCATGTCTAAGGCGCTGGGTCTCCTTACATAACCCCCAAGAAGACATGACCCTCAGTCTCTTTTGTCTTTGTGTTATAGTGTCTTGTCAGAAGAACGTGACCTTGCTTGGATGCACCAAAAGAAAACTCAAGTGGGAATTCATGTCTGGCTTCCTTGGGTATTCATAGGTCGCTATGGACAATGAGTGCCACCTACCACCAGTCAGCTATGGATATAGCTATCTCCAAGTAGCGCACAGCAAAAAAGAGGTCATTGATGCAAGGCCCCCCCTCAGCGCTCCATGCTGTTCCTACCCTCCTAGGCCCTACCTAGGTGTCTAGGAGGGGAGTGTAATGGGTGGTAGTATCGCTTCCAGGCTTGCATTATGTGTGCAAAGACTCCCTCTTAAACATTCCGAATATAGTATCAGTATCATTGTATACTGGGGGAATGAGGTTGATCCTTGGTGGGAAGGGTTTACTCACATCAAAGGTAGGTTATACTTCTAAATTATAATTCCTTCTTGTCTTATACAGCCCGGAAAGTCAATTTTTACAGGGCTCTCAAACCTACCCTAAACCTTAAACCCTAAACCCTAGATACTCGTATCCTGGAATCTGGCCCAGGATGGCTGTTGTGGGAACCGCCAAAGATATCTACCTCGACACTGGGCCTGACTTAACGTAGCCCCATGATTCAGACACCCCTTCCTCTTAGGGCCTAGATATTAGGATCCTTATTATATTGGGTTTAGGGTTTAAGGCCTGGGGTTTATTTAGGGCTTAAGGCCTAGATCTTAGGATCCCCATGAGAATACCTATTAAGGAGAGGGGGTTTATTTATCAGGGGTCTAGGTTAGGAGTTTTCACTGGGGGTGTGGGGCTAAGCCCTGAACCTTTACGTGGTTTTTGGTTCAGGTAAACCCTGAACCCTTATGGGGATGTGAAAAGGATGCCAAGCGTTTCTAGGGGTCGTCAGGGACTCTTGAAGGGTCATTGGCAGGGTTCGTCTAGAGATCATTGTCAGAGATTGCCCTCTGGGAAAAACTTTGAAGCTTCTTGGGATAGGGGTTATGTAGGGGCCAGAGGGTTATATTGGGATAATGGAAAATGAAATGGAAACTACTATAGTGTGATAGGGTTGTATAAGGTTGAACCTTTAGGTGGTCTGCTTCATGGCGCCAATTGTGGGATCCTTGTGGCATACAGGAATGCCTAGTGAGTGATATGTAGAGACGAGCAAGATAAGATATCCTTCAAGAAGCCCATCTATACCCTAAACCCTAAACTCATAGACAGACAGAAGCCCTGTACATCCTTGTGCTATATCTGGGCAAGCTATAAGGAACTCATCCAACCTCACTCCAAGTGTGATTCACGGAGAAGGTAGTCCCCAAACGACTTTCTTGAGGGTTCGGGAAAAAGGGTACTTTAGCCGTATGATTGCAATGTACAGCGGGCTCCAATCAGGAGTTTCTCGACATTGCGGGCTTTTTTGCGATGTGCCAATCGAAAAGTAGGTCTTGGGGAATGCTTGATGGTTCATGGCTAGTTATAGCAGAGGTTGTACGCGGACAATCGTAGTCATTATTAGGTATTTTGAAAATTATTTGCAACCCAAACCGAATTTTGTGAAATACTCACATCACCTTCAGCCCCCACCCCATGATTACGATCCTAGGGATCTAATTGTAACAGCCCCTTGGGGTCTTGGGTGAGTGTGCCCCTAAAAAACCAAACACCCCAAACCCCAAAAACCCGAAACCGCAAAACCTCAAACCCCAAAACCACAAAAACAAACAAAACCTCTCAAACCACCCGAAACCCTCACATGAGCCATAGGAGAAGTTTGGTCTGGATGCGACCAAATTTTCCCTATTGGCGGCGGCCTTAGTCATAGCTGGCCTCGGGGTATAGGGGTTACATGGGGATATACAGGGTTTAGGGTTTAGCGTTGCGTTTAGGGGTTTAGAGTTTGGGGACTTGCGGTTACCATCAAGTAGGATAACTTGGCTATCTGGCCATTTTTGGTTTTACAACTAGCCATGATCCCCAAAGACGGGGGGTGGGATCCTCGGGTGGTAACTCCTGAGGTTGCAGGTGCTAACCGGCAAGAGTTTCTGCCGCGCTCACAGCTGCAGACGTCACGATGAGGATGGCAGTTGGCATTCTCATGTGTCACGGCCAACTGTATTACACTGAGCTAGCGCAGCATGAGCATCGAAGCAAGTGATGCAAATGCACCAAACGTTTACAACGGTACTAGAATTGCCAATGCAACACTGCTGTGTCATTGCACTGTCGCGACCGAAACATAAAACAGAGCATGCGCATCATGGTATTGTGGCACTTAAGATCTGTAGCGTCATCATCAGTGCCTCTGGCTCGCCAACGTCGAATTTTCAGAAGCGGTTAGCGAGACAAATGGCAGCTCGCAAGGAGGCAGAGCACCTAAAATAGTTGGCCTGGCTGTTGAAGGTTGCCCTCAACAGCGGAAGACTCATGTTGGGTTTCCCTGTTACGGCCCAGAGCTAGGGGCATCCTCGACAAGGGTACTTGCAGCAAGGGACCTGACATTGAAAAATTTGCCGTAGTTCTTCGATCCCAGCGACTTCTCCTCAGCTCATCCTTGTCAAGACATTGGTCCCTACATGCAACACTTGCAACATTCCTGCTCAACGCTTATGATCTGACCTGGCAGAATGTCGCTTGCCCTCAGGTTACCATAGCTTCTTTCTGGGCTCCGCTGCAGGAGACGACATTGCGAATGACAAATGGGCTGTATAAGTCTACTACACAGGCTTTGGGACCACCTCAAGGAGTTCCTACATTAATCTCACACCTGAAAGTTGCTTACAATCCCTAATTATTTTCTGGGGACGTAGAGGACTCCCTGTTTTGAGAAACGCCCGTATATGCATTTGCGTCATGGTTGCGATTTCACAGCCGTCCCTGAGCTAAGCCTTCCAGGGTTACGGTTTAGGGGGTTTAGGGGTTTAGGAGTTTAGGGTTCAGGGGTTTAGGGTTTAGGGGCGATTTAAGCCTAAGCAGTTGGGTCCCTGTCTCAGTGCCACTGAAGTTAGTGATAGCCAGAGCGATGTAATTCTCATTGTGTCTTCGTCAGCTTGTCATGCTCCTGGGAGGTTTATGTGCAGTCATCAATGAGGTCACAAATGGCCAACCATAGTCATGATTTGTGGCACTTTTATTTGGCGAACTCAGGACCATGTTCAAAGTAGCCTACAAGAACCGATTAGAACTTGGCAATGAATGGCGACCTCAGCCCAGAGGGTGGTTTATGTAGAAAGTGGTCCTCACCAGGGGTCGGTTTGAATACTATGGTTTGAATTTTGATTGCCCTGAATCACTGTGTGGCTCTTAGGTGGACCGCCCTGTAATAGTGGTAGAATAGGAGTGTAAGAGGACTCTGATACAATCACCAATCTCCCGTACAGTCGCCATTACTGGGTGGGGGATCCACCTAATATATGACCCTATACGTGCATGAGTGAAAAAGTAGCCAAGCCTACCCTGGTACTGTTAGAAAGAAGTATGGGCCCTTAATGTTGGCCCTTTTAGGGGGATTCTAGGGACCCTTAAGGGTACATATGGGGAATACCCTCAACCCTAAACCCCAAACATACCCTGGGATACCATCATCCGGCGAGGACATGCTGCTGGGCCGCCTGCAGGACAAAGAGGCCTTCTCAATCGCCCTGAACTCGCTTCAGGAGGTTTGGGAAACTGGCCCCCTAAACTGGTCTGCTGTTAAGGAACTTAAATTAAGTTAACATAATGGGTATCTAAGATACAGTATCTATGGTAAATAATAGGGTTTACCCAATATAGTAACTCAAATTGAGTTCCTTAACAGCAACAAAGTCAGCCCTAAACAGACTAGATGATTCCCAGGGAGAAGTCTACGGATCTACGCTAAACCCTAGACCCTAAACATAGAGCTCTGGGATCAAGATTTCCAAGCCTCAGAGGTCATTACGATTTGTGATAATTCCCCTCCCCGTATTATTAAGCCCCCCCACCCTTGAAGGGGATATACAGGGTTTAGTATTAGGGTTTAGGGTTCAGCGCTGATATTAAACCCCCCCCACCCCCCCTAGTATGAGATACTCCCAATATGTTATAACATACTGCAATGGGGAGTATTTAATATTAGGGGGGTGTGGGGAGGGTTTAATAGTAGGGGGAGGGAATTACTTTGGGATACATAGCAAGGATCCCAAAGTTTTTGGATCATCCAGGAGATTTCCTCCACACAAGCTCTCAGCCCAAAAGAGACAAACATTTGCTTCCACAGCTGTTGAAGCTCCAATCTACTGAAAGCTGCGCTGTTGTGTGCTGTTGCTCCTGGCCGCTGTCCCGGATATGAGAGTTTATCCAAATCCCAAATCACACGGTGGTGCGCAAACATTAACCCTAAACCCTAAACCCTTCCTACCCGCTTTGAAGAAGTCCCATGCTGCGCGTTGCTCAAGTTGTCCTCCACACCCACGGCTAGGGCAACAAGAGCCATACAGGGACCCGAAGAAAGTCTGTAGTCTCCCTAGGAAATATGTTTAATTTCTGTTTTAGTATAACCTTTTGGAATTATTAGCAGTATTATGTGTAATATAGGTCTAAGGAGACTACAGAAGTTACATCCCAAGTGATTGCTATGAGCCAGTGAGGGATCACCTGAAGCACGGTTCTGCTTGGCAGGTTCTGCACAAGTCAGCAGCTCAGTGATGTTTTTTTTCTGGAGCTGCTCAAAAGTATGGGTCCCCACTTGGGGGGCTGCTGCTCCTTTAAAAAGGAAGATAGTAATACAGTATCTGGGGTGTGGGGTGATGTTGGGGGACCCGTATCTCCGAATTGCCCATCTTCTGGTGTTCAGAATTTGTGTGATGCTTTACACTGAAGGTTGTTTATGCGCTGTTTGTGGGGGTCAGTTTAAGAGTGCCTCTGGGCGCATTTTTCCAGTAGCCCCTGTACAATCTCGAGTGGGGCTCTAAAATCCCTTATATGTTGGACTCCCTACCCTACGTAGCATTAAATGGCTTTACATATCCATGAGGCCTCTACGGGTATCCTGGAATTAGGCTTCTTGAGAAACCGCGATCACTGTAAAGATAGGCCCGAAAAAGGCCACTTAAGGGAGGAGTCTCAGATGGGTTTTAGGTTTGACCTTTGGCCTTGTACATTATACAGAGAAACCTACCTGTGTTGCAATGCTAATGTGAGAAGTGGGATTTTCTATGAAGCGGGCCTGTACAGAACAGCTTTTATGCCACTATTGCCGCAGGGCGGCACTTCCCCGTGCAGTATTTTACTGGTGTTTAACTTAAGGGAAGTGGGGTGGGGGTGAAATGGGCGGCCGCTAGGGGTTTCTGTGGGTTTAAATAGGGATGGTTGCAGGTATACACTCCCCGGCTCCTCATGAAGCACCAGTAACGTAATGGCCGAAAGTTTGACCATGGCAAGTGAATGAGTCCATGGAAATGGATGATTGATTGTTCAGGCTACTTTTGCCTCTTGCTAGCCCGAATAAAGCCCAGGTCTTTACAGTCTGGACTCCAAGTATCCCCCTTCATATCCCCTATAGTAGTCCCGTACATTATCCCCTATATAACCCTCTTTAAGGAGTTTAGACTATAGCTCACCTAACACAGTAGGGCATGTTGATAGTCCAACTTTCTGGCTCCTACACCGAACCCTAAACTTTAAGCGCTGTCCTTGGATTTCCAAATGCCCTACAACGTGGGTTTCTGGTTGAGGGCTCTGTGTTTTTAGTGTACGGTTGTAAACATCATGGTCCTCTTCTTGGGTCCCCAAACCCTACACCCCAAGCCCTAAACCTAATGTTCGGGGCCATATGATAATGCAGACCCAAAAGGAAACCCGAAGTTGGACAACGTAGCATACTATCCCCATAGTCCATACAGGGTTTAGGGTTTAGGGTTTAGGGGACGGTAGACCGCCAAACCCTGGTTCAAGGTTTGGGGTTTCTGTAGTATCCTGAGGAATTATCAGTAGGATGGCCCACAGTTGTAGCAACGCTTAGAGACCCCACACCCTAAACCCCTTAGCATGAACCTCCACCCTTAGCGTCAAGCCTCAAACCTTCAAGCCCGCAAGATGTAGTAAACGGTCTTTGTGAGAGTACAGCCAAATCCTTATCTAATTTATTTCGGCCCCTAAATCCTATGTACCCCAATGCCCACAGATGAAAGCCCCAGCATGGCATCGGTACCCACACCAAGCCGCCGAGAAAACCCCTCCTAAAACGTTCCTGTAATGCTGACATATCCCTAGCGTCCCTTGGCCTCGTATTTGTGCGTCACTGCTGAATGTTTCGGTACATTTCATGATACTAAAGCCCTATGAAGAAGATGAAAGTAGAATTTGTATTTCTATCCAAATAAGCAACCCTCCTAAACCCTAAGCCTTAGACCGAGAAAGCCCTGTCTTCGAGGTTCTTCCCAGTTCAAAGATGGGGGAGGCGGGCGCCAGGCTCCCAGCGCTCTTTCAGGGACTTGGGGTGCAGAGTTTGGGGGTCCCTCAACCCTAGTACCTAAACTCGAAGCCCTGAACAGTAAACTCTACAGGATCTAGAGGGCTCAGGGCTTTGGATGAGGGTCTGACTCTGAGGGCCGTAGGGTTTAGGATTTAGGGATTAGGGCTTAGGGTTTAGGGCTTTGGGTTTAGGATGGTTCAGGGTGTAGGATTTTGGGTTTAGGTTGGGTACTGCCCCCACCCAGTAACAGTCTATCTATCTTAGGGGTCCTATTAAGGGCTATATATAACCATATTTAAATTATTGTCCAACTGTTACTGAGGGGGGGGGGGGCAGTACCCAAGGTTTAGGGCTTAGGACTTAGAGCTTAGGATGGTGTAGGGGTTTAGGGTTTAGGGCTCAGGGTTTAGGGTTTAGGGTTTAGGGTTTAGGATTTAGGGTTTCAGGGTTTAGGATTTAGGGTTTAGGGCTTGCGGATTAGGGTCCAGGCCACACCTTCGGTCTCCCAGCAGGAATACTAGCAAATGGTCTTGCAGACTCCTCTCCACTCTTCCACAATCCACCATCCAGAGATATGGATCCGCCAGAGATATGGATCCGCCCACGGCCCAGTATCCAACACAAAACGATAGAATGACGTGGACACGCCCTATCTCCGCAGCAGGGGTCCTAGTGTAAGACTAATATCACAGATGCACATTACAGGGACATTTTTTGCTCACAAGACTGTCCGTCAGCCCTATATTACCTTAATCCCATAGAACTTGTGAAAGGAGTCTCCATTTTGTTTTCCATTATCCCAATGTAGCCCCTGCATTTTTCCCAGTCTGTGAAATTGCAAGTGGATGAGGCCGTGGCTTCTTACCCACTCCATGCTGGCGGCTCTGGGCGCAAGTATGATGTATCTTCCGCCCGTCGCTTGGCCGCATGCGTGGAGTTCCCCACATGAGTGCAACGTGCGTCTCTGTATCTGGGTTCCTGTTTTGATTTGGGCCCCTACATTAGTTTCTCCTGGCGTACCTTGCAGATACTTGTGCTCGCAAGCGTGGAGAGAAGCAAAACACGATCAGAACAGCTGCTCCTAGAGTAGCCCCAAGAGTAGAAGCCATGGCAATCGTCCCGTAAAGCCCCGGTTGCGTCTATATGAGATATCCGCGAAGTACTTCAGAACCCTGACAGCACAGGGAGGCTTATTGCAAGCCACAAGCCTGAAAATCTTGAAGCTCTCGAGCTTCAGAAGCTGAATCTTCAAACCTTTCTAAACCAGAGCAGGAGCTCTACAAAGTGACCAATGCTGTTCCATCGCTTCTACGTACCACTGATAAGTAACCCTGAAGGTACCTTTTTGTGGTGTGCATATAAAAATATATACATAAATATATTCATTCATTTATTTATGTGCTTATCCATGCCTAGAACTCAGGGTTCCGAAGGCTAACCCTAAACTCTAACCTTACTAGGGGTTGGCAGGGAATATTATTTAGGGATATGAGGATTAAATTCCCTTGGAGCGTTCCATATACTAAGCACCAGCAAGTGACTGTTGCTGCAACATCGGTCTACAGCCGAGGGCGGATATGGTGCTTATGTGCCGTGCCTGCGTTTGGGGCTTTGCCCTAACGGGTAAACCCTAAACCCTAAGCCCTAAAACCTAAGCCCTAAACCCCAAGCCCTAAACCCTAAACCCTAAGCCCTAAACCCTAAACCCTAAGCCCTAAACCCTAAGCCCTAGTGTTTAGGTCCCTGTTGCGAGGCCAGAGCTGGCTAGATAGGGTTGCGTAAGGTCTAGGGTTTTCGAATCCGAAATTTTAGGGGTTCCCCTTGGGCAATCTGTTAATGGGTTACATGCGCTCGTTTTGGCTATGTAGGGCTTAGGGTGTCCAATGAGTAGGACTCTCTCTTCATGGGCATATCGGGCGTATACACGCGGGGAACCGTTTTCCAAGAATTCTTTGTCAATCGTGGGGTTGTACCGCAAGCATTAGGTTCAACATTTATGGGTCAAGCGCCGGGATGTTTAGATTTCAGATTGGGGGTTTTCAGTCTAAGTTTGGTGATTCAGGGTTTAGGGTTGCAGGTTTTGAGGGGTGATTTTTAAGTTTACTGCTTATCGTTTCGAGTTCGGGTGGAGAGCTCGCCTGCAGAAAGGTACCACCCCTTGTCGTTGTTTGCAATGCAGACGCGTGATTAATAAACCCCATCCGTTTAAGGGCCTTAATTTTAGGATGCCTATGATAATTCCTATTAAGGGGAGGGGGTCTATTCATGACGTGTCTACATGATCAGCTCCCTGCCTGACAATTTCAAGATTCAAACCATATTGAAATTGTGCCGGTCACTCAGCCAAAGCCCTAACCCTATATCTACGATTCTACTAGTACATTGCTTTCGCCCTTCAAGGCCTGGTTCAATCTCCTGGCAGGGCGGATGGCAGAAGTAATAGCAAAAGTAATAATAGTGATAATGATAGTAATGAATACATATAATCAGAGTAAAATATAACAATAACAATAGTAATTCTATGCAGTCATTGTTTTCGCGCGCTGTTTCTATGCACGCCCGTATGTGCAGCCATGCAGAGCAGCCCAAACACCTGCAGTGTCAGTGGCCTACCATGAGCCATAGTCTAACTCCTTAAAGGGGGTTGTATAAGGGATTGTATAGGGGACTACTATACCCTGAACCCTACACCCCAATCCCTTGGGGTCATCAAGGGGGATACTCGGAGTTTAGGCTATGTCTCACATGAGTTTGAATGCCCACTGCTGCATCACGCAGCTAGCAGATGTTGCTTCTTAAGCTTGCGCTACAAAATCCTAAGCCCTGGATCATAAAGCAATGGACGGCCAATCACATAAGAAGGGGATTTGGGTAACCCCAACCCCCAAAATTAGGACCATATGACTATCATATGATAGTTATAGGGTCCTAACTTTGGGGGTTGGGGTTACCAAAATCCTTTTATCACCAAAAGGACAGCAGCCCTTAACGGGCCATCTCAGCCTTTTGGGAATGTCTACTGTACCATCTCCATAATCCCTACTTGGAGGGTCAGGGGGACTTAGTAAGTAGGTTAATAACAGGAATAATTGGGGTCACTATGTGGCTTTTAGGGGTTATAAGTCATACCCTTTTGCCCTTTTTTATTTTGGGTCTCCTTATTAAAGCTGAACAGTAGGAAAAAAGGGTACCCTTATTATTCATGGGTTACTGGGGAACCTAGCCTATCAAGCCCCGCTACAGAAACCTCCTCCATTTCATCCACTGTAGCACCGTATTTTCAACCCCCAACAGTTAACCCTCATCTCTTAACCTATTTTAACCTATTTGAGGGCCAGTGCCTCTGTCAAAGATCTACCTATGCCATGTTGCATAGTCTGGAGCCTTAAACCTCCAACCTCAAATGCTAGGCATGGTTCCTGATCATGTGGATCATCACTGCCTGGGGCATTGGGGGCTGCATAATCGCCTTTGAAGCGGCGAGGCGCGCACCCACAAGGGGTTGCCCAAACTAGGGGTATGTACCCCCAAAGCCCAGAGATATGCAGGAATGATGAGATATTTCTAGGGTTCAGGGTACCTTAGGATCCCAGGGGTGTGTAGGGATTATAAGATATATCAAGAGGGTCATCCGGATACGAAGTTTGAGGGTTTGGGGCTTCTCAAGCAGCGGGGCTCCAAGGGATAATCAGGATGCACCAGGATTCTTGGGGGGGCGAACTAGTTAACAGCAGAATTTCAAGGTGCATCCGTGTTGGCCACTTGATGCCAAGAAGCCGCAGACATGCATTTCTTTGCTCGGGCTGCGGGACAGGAACAGAAGATGTTCACACCTCAAGTTGCAACCAGGTCAGATTATCTTACGGCCCCCTATAGCTCCTGTTACAGATTATCGCTCCTGAGCCCAAGCAAGCTCAGCCCAACTTTGTAGTTACTATTAGATTAGGACCATACCCAAAACGGGGCGCAGTTCAGGATTTTGCCAAGTGAGAAAACCATTAGCCGCGCGCTTGCCGAGATTGATGCAAATTTGAAGGGGGGGTGATTCCACCTGGACCGATTTCCCAAAATTAGGGGTTGTTTTACAGGGATTGTGGGGATATATAGGGACTATCTAGGGGTGATGTGGAATTTTATAGTTTGTAGGGTTTCCCACACAACCTAGTGGGAGGGCGTGGATCATTTGAAGAAAAGGGTTTTGGGTACGTTCAAGTACAGCAGTGTAAGGTGTATAAGGGGTAATTATTTCTAGTAATCCAAGATCCGAGACCCAGCGATCCCTCGAACCCAGGTTGTTGATGGCCTCATCCCTTCCCCATGATATTAAGCACAGTGCCTCGGGAGTGTCCCCCACTATTTTGGAATCCTACACAGGATATGTTGGATTTGACGGCGAGGCACGTAATAGGAGGGGAAGGGATTACACGCTAGATCCCCGAAATTCCCCGAACATTGCACTTCTGCATGTGCCTGGCATGTGCAGTATGGCTACTATGAGACTCTTGTAGAAGCATTCTCCTGTTAATGTACATGGTGCCCAAGGGTTTGTCAAATCAACTCAAAGTGCTAAGGTAGAAACCCTGGCCCCAAACTCTTGAGCTCTAATCTGTCTAACTCCTACGTCGCTCCTAAACCCTAAGCCCTAAAATGCCCCCCTCAGAACACCTCTCACTCTTAAGGCCCCTAATGACCCCTTGAAGGCTCCTGTAGAATTTTGGTCAGCTTGCAGGCAGCAAGTATACCCCTTCAAGGAGGAGCGCATCAGCGTCGAAGGCGCGATCTTTTTATGAGCTTCCAGGTTTTCTACGCTTGAAGTGCAGGGATAGTGCTTTTTGGTTTTGTGTTTCAGGTTAGTTATACGGTTATACTTACACTTCATAAGATGCCCAATCATTCGCTTACAACCAGACACAACTAGTGCTTTTAGGTTTCCCTCACTTAAACGGAGGCTCATGGGTGGTTATACGTAGGGCGCTCAGGACCCCTTTGGAAGGTTACGACCCGACAGAACTGCCTGCTGTTCGGCTGAGATTGCCTTGGCAACTTCCAGGATCAACCTGTAGTTGTAGGGTTTAGGGTTTAGGGTAGTTTCCCAAAATAAAGGGACCCCAATATACACCCCAAAATACTACAGTCCTTATTCTAGGGGCCCCCCAGAAGGTACCCCTAATTTAGGGAAACCCACATAACCCGCCTAGGGTTTGGAAGCGCAAGGGCTTCGGCATGTTGCTGTGGATGGCTACTTATTGGTGTCTGGGGGTTGCTCTAATGGTCCTTTTAAAGTTGGGGAGAAGTATCTTGAACAACTACCATATAAGGAAGCGTGTGAGGTCCATGAAATCTACACCCACGTCATACTCTAATTTGATGGGTCCATTGCGTAATAGGATACCTATGCATCCCTCCAGTAAGCCCTCTATAAAACACGCTCCCTTTGGATTTTCATGTTCTTTTCAATGGATTCCCCTTTACTCTACACCCCTACGCTGATTAAACTGCAAACTCTACCCACCTACACACATACGTACATACATACGCATACACATAAGTATCTCCCTGTGTATAGGTGTTCCCTCTCAAGGGACCCTACTCAATTTAAAAGGCTCCGACCTATATGAGCTATAGTCTAAGCCCGTAGTATCGCCCTTACTAACCTCTATAATAGTCCCCTATATAATGCCCTATGTAACCTCCTTTAAGGTGTTTAGACCTCAAACCCTAAACCCTACATAATCCCCTATATTACCCCTGTCAAGGAGTTAAGACTATAGCTCATATCCTGAAGGCCTTTGCAAATACTCCTGCATGGCTGGTGGCGGCGCGGGAGGATTGGTCTTCCTTGTGCATCTGGGCACCATCGGAATCGTAGGGTTCTGAGGGTTGAGGGTTTAGGGTCCCTAAACCCTAAACCCTAAACCCTAAAGGGATCTAGATCTATTGGGACATGCGAAAGTCCTAACCACGTGCTCCTGATTGGGTTTGGAGGGCTTGTGGGTGCATAGGTATCATCTATAATGGGGACATGCAAGGGGCCTACAGTTCCAACCGTAGAGTCTGCAGAACAGGCCCCAAGAGTTGAAAGGTGGAAGCCAGAAGATTTTGCAGCTTGGGGTTAGGATTCAAGGTGTGGGGGTATACTGATGTTCCAAATTTCTGGCTTCTACTCAAGGGCTGTAAAGGTTGAGAGTTTTCAGCCTCAAAATTCTCTAAACCCCTAAACCCCTAAATCCTCTAAACCCCTAAATCCTCTAAACCCCTAAATCCTCTAAACCCCTAAACCCCTTTAAGGCTCAGACATGAGCTTGTAGAGTCTGAGGCTGTAGGGCTCTGGCAGTGGCAGTTTGTGCCTCGGGCTCATGGCCTACGATTTGGCGTTTTGGTGTACGTGGAGGTTCACCCTAAACCCTAAACCCATAGGTACCCGAAGTGCAAATTAATTACAATTGACTGTAGCTATAGTTCGCCTACTGTTACTAGCCACTCACGAACCTCCAAGTAGAGCACTTGGCCTGTCTTGGGGATATAGTTGTAAATATTCACTGGAGTCTAAACTCCTTAAAGTCGGGTTTTCTAGGGGAATGCGGGGGATGATAAGAGTTTAGAATATGGCTCATAGGTTAACCACCTCCACGGATACTGCTAAGTACTTATAACCTTGCTTCTATCTACTTGTTACCCTGCAAGCATGGCCATGCTAGTCCCCTCCCCTGATAGGAAAACTCCCCACCCCCAACAATAGATATAGTATACCGGATGGGGGGGATTCAACATCAATGGCGTGAGAGCTTTCATAAAAGGGGGGAGGTAATGTAATGTCAACCCCCTTCCCCCTGGCTATCAGGCCAGAGTCCAAGTTCTTGGTTTAGGGTTTAGGGGGTTTAGGGTTTGGGGTTTAGGGTTAAACCTGAAGCGCTAGAGCCATGGAATCTTTACTCCTACAACACCTCCTCTAAAGTCCTCAGCACTGTTTGTGCAAACGCCCTTGTTTTTGTTCCTGCAAGTTATGATCCTTAATCGCTTAATGCATCGCCGGTAAGAAATCGCTTGCAGTAGAAGCTTGAATACTTAGCAAGGTTTCCCTTAACATTGTTGGTAGATACATTTGATATAACATAGCCCTTTTGCACTCGAGGTGGCCCTAAACCCAAAAACCTAAACCCCAAGGCCTAAACCCCAAGCCCTAAACCCTAAACCCTGAACCCCACTTCCTGTACTAAACCAACAGCACCTTGGAGAGCAAAGGCTGAGTAGCAACGCATCCTTCGGCGTCCGGCTGGCCTTCGCGGCTCGGCGAGCTACAGGATTTTCTGGCCTTAGGGTTTAGGGTTCAGGGTTTAAGGTTTAGGGTTTAGAGTTTGGGGTTTAGAGTTCGGAATGAAGGAATAGAAAAGATAATGGAAACTACTACAATGGATTTAGGGTTTGGGGGTTAGTGTTTAGGATTTAGTAGGAGTGGAAAAGAAAATGGAAGCTACTAGAATGGGCTATATAGGGACTACTGTAAGAATCCATTCCTTCATTCCTAGCAAACTAAAGGCAAGTTTTCCCAGAAGAGCCCCTACCTACACCTGTGCTTTAGGGCATAGGATTCGTAACTCTTTTGTATATAGAAGATGCTTTGCGTCGATCCCGCACCCAGAATTGGATACCACAAGGGACCATTGTAGGTGTATTAAGGCCTTATCTATAGGGGGGATTGACCTAAAAGATACTGAGCATGAAAGTTAAGCATCCCCAAGAAGGGGTATGGTATACAGGTCTAGGAAGTGCTCCAAGGGGCTATATACGCACGATCAGGGCATTGGGGGGGGCGGGGATTCTCATTAGGGCTTCGTATAGGGATCATATGGGAAGCTACCATTTTTGGATTGTCCATAAACAGGGGGTCCTCTCGTGATGTGCCTACCGCAAATCTGTTGTCCTTTTTTTATACAGACTCCCAAAAAAGCGACTTTTTTGAAGTCCCTTTAAAGAAACTAAATGGCGAGGCGATGAAGTTGATGGACAGAATCCTGCATGACCCTAAGTCTAGCTAGCATACTGCCGCGGTGCCAAGAGTTCAGGTATGGCGGGGCACGCAAACCTTCCACTTCCACTTCTTTGTTACAAGTCTGAAACCACGTAAGCTGGCTCCCTAAACCTTCCCCCCTGAACCATACACTCAAGACAGACCCACTCCGTCATGATATCCTAGGGCTGGCCCTCCTAATGCCAAATAATCCCCGCCCAAAGGGAAATATTCCCCCCAACAGTAGTATTATACTGGATAGGCTTGTTTTATGAGGTGATTTCACACGGAAGGGCTACGAATCAAGCTTTCAGCCCTTATTTGGGGAGTATCTCCTTTTGGACCTTACCAACGTTTGTGCGATTCTGGGTCAAGGCTGGACTACGACAGTAACCGGTTTAGGTTTGAGGTTGCTGCAAGGGCGAAAGACCTAAGCTACAAGAAAACTGTCATCAATGAATGTGCGTTCTTTCAGGTTTGGGCATTTTTCCGGGTGGCCAGCAAGCTGTAAGACCTTAGCCCAATTCTGTCCATCAAAGTCATGGTGAGCAGAATGTCAAACGCGGATACTGTAGACTAAGACCCACTTCTCCTTTTGGTGGCATTATCTTACAGGTTGTTGGCACGCATCAAGGGAATGTTATCCCTACATATCCAAGTATACTTACATGGTAGTTTCCCTAAATAAGGGGACCACAAATGAAAATCCCAAAGCACTATGATCCTTATTATGGGGATCCCCAAACAGGTACCCATAATGTTGGGAAACCCCCACATATTCCCCTATTCCCAGTAAGGTATGCTACAAGAACAATCTGACTTACTTTGGTGCAAGCACCAGATAAGCAGGTGAGCCAATGTTTGGGCATTCTGTAAGAAACAGAAAGACCTTCAACCACCAGCTACACGCTTTTCAGGTGTTGTACATCGTTCCTGTGGGCCTGCTGAGTTTGCAGGAAGCTTTGCACAGAGAATGGTTTGAGGGTTCAGGGTACTGTGGTGCCACATGAGCTATAGTCCAAACTCCTTACAGGGGGCTATATAGGGGAGTATTATAGGGGTTATTAAGGGGGATACTAGGAATCTAGACGATGGGTCACATAGAAGTGCTGGGAAATTCTACATGCCGCAAAGTTGTTGCAACTCATAGCTACTAATGATGTGACCCTGGGCCGCATTCTCATGTGGAGCTTTGCAGGAGCTGTAACTGTCGCAAGACCGCATGACGCTTGCGCCTCCTAAGGATGCAAGAACTTGGGGCAAGTTCTACGGTTTGTGGTATTCTGGGGCATCAGGGATTGTGAAGCTTGACATTCCGGGGTCTTTGTGGATACCAGCACCGGTCGGATTTGGAAGATGTTTTTGGAGTCTCTTCGTGCTAAGGTTTGGAAGTAGGTATCACTTAGGCATTCCTGGTACTAAAACGGAACACGCTAATTCTCTCAAGGCCCAGCGGAGACCCCACCACCCTGAGCGGTGTAGGGATCATATTGAGCCTGTTGACCTTGGGGACTAACTGCCATCACATACCAGCGAGAATATCACCCTAGACCCCAAGACTTTTGCACCATAAACCCTTCAACACCAAACCCAATTGAGCGCTTTGGTCCAGCTGCGGGCCCTGGAGGCAGTGCCTCTGTTCCGAGAGGCGCGGCCGAGATGCGACGAAGAGCAGAAGGCTCCTGCGGGAATTGGGGTTCTTAGGGGCGCTTTAGGATTTGGGGAGCAAAGTTTTGAGGTCTGCGGTCTTAGGGGCAGGGTATTTGGGGCAGTCTTCGGGAATGCGCCAGGCTCCTGCCCACAGATTCCAGATATGGGGGTAGGGGCTATTATGTGAGGCGCTATGTAGAGGGTTCTAAACGGTCTGTGTATGCATTCGGGGTAGGACGGCTCCTGCCTAGAAGCTTCAGGAGTCTCACGCATGTTAGCAGCACAAGGAGCCAAATCGAATATGATAAAAGGCTTGTCTTGGCTGTGCTCAAATTGGTGGCTTGTCAAACTGTCTGGGTTTTCCTGGCACTCCAATGACGCCATCACTCTAGGGGGCGGGAAGGCGTCATGCAAGAGGCCCCTCTATGGAAAAGCTGTCGCGTAGTCCATTCCAACAGTACAGGCCTTCCTAAATCCCATGCACACCTAAACCCCTCAGGCGTGAACCCTGAACCCCAAACTTCACCCTAGGCCCCAAACCGCCAACTCCAAAACCGCAGGTCCCAGAAGAAGTGGAGTCGACTGCGGGCTTCGGCGGCATCATTTATGAGGCATGATGGCTCGGGGAGCCAAGTTATAATCACACACCCGAATAGGGGTCGATGAGCAGCAACCACATCATGCCTCCGCAGTCTTCTGCTCACATAGCAAGAACCTGAATGGTGTCATGAACAAACCCGATGTTTGGGAAGTCCTGGCCGGACTCAACAGGAAGCTAGCTGACTTCACGCATGAAATTGAAAAACAGAGCAAAGCAATGCTACATGCTTTCTGAAGCTCAGCAGCAAGCTAAGCCTTTGCAACACGTGTCTGAAACTTTGAACTCAGAATGAGTTGAAGGACGTGACAGCTGTCGCCTGCGTCAGCGGGGTTACAGAAGCTTCACTACTCGTGCATGACAGCCCTAATTACTGGGTTGCTGTTAAGGAACATAAATTAAGTTACCATTATGGGTATATATCGTAATTAATAGGGTTTCCCCAATACAGTAACTTAATTTAAGTTCCTTAACAGCAACCCAGATTATGCCCTAAAACCCTATTATTGGGTCCTATGTACCCCTATAGAGTTCCCATATATCCCTATATATCCCCCTAGAACCTTCTTTAAAGGGACTATGCCATACTTTTCGGAGGATGCCATGGCTGCCAGATGGCTCTCCACACGCCGCGCTGTGATCGTGCCTGGTGCCATGAAGTCCGGCACCTGTTCGCTTCGAAGGCAGCTACAGTGGTCAGCAGAGCCTAGGTACCCCAGTAGTACCCTTTTACCCTTTTTTGTTTGGGGGTATAGTCCCCCTTAAGTAGATAGAATATGGGGTATATGGGGATCTTATTATAATGTACCCAAAGCCATATTCTATCTGCTTAAGGGGGACTGTATCCTTATCAAACCAGAACAGTAGGAAAAAGGGTACCCTTATTATTTAGGGTTTACTGGGGAACCCAGGAGCAGGACGGCCTTTCGCTACCGTCACAAGAACCACATTTCTTTGACGAGGACACGGAGTGGGCACTGGGGCCAGCGCATTACGCCTCCTGGTTCGAAGACGCGGAGATGATCGGGGACGTGACACCCAGCTACCTCTACATACCGCAGGCGCTGGAGCGACTTGCAGAGCTTCTTCCTCAGGCAAAGCTGGTGGTGTCGCTTCGCAACCCAATCTGTCGGGCAGTGAGCCACCAGAACCATGACCATGACAAGGGCCGTTGCGTGGGAAGCCTGGGGGAGCGCTACCAGAGGCTTACTGAGGGTTGGTAAGGAATGAGGGAATAGAGTATATAGGGATATACAGGGTTTATATAAGCATAATTTTCCCCTATTCCCTACTAGCCACCACTAAGGAGGGAGCTCTGAATGGTGATTTATATAGGGAATAGAACCAAAGTGGCCTTAACTTGGGAATTGAAATTATTCTAAATTACCTAAACCCTTAATCCTAAACCCTAAATAGGAGCTTTCATTTTCTTTTCCATTATCCCTATATTGAGCCATAGTCGAAGTTCCTTAAAGGGGGGTTTTTTCGGGGATTACATAGGGGACTACTGTAGGGGATATTAAGGGGGATACTAGGAGTTTAGACTATGGCTCAGATAACCCCAATACGGTATCCTCAGTACCCTGCAGAGGGAGCTCAAGTCTTCGCAACAGAGCCGCTCAGACGCCTTCCGGCGGGGCCTCTATGCCGAGCAGCAGCTGGGCACTGCAAAGCACTTGTTTGGAGAAATAGAGCTTGTATTGTGCTAATATTGCCCCAATATTACACCATCAGTCCCCCAATATAACTCCGATGTTTGTTTGGAGGAATGGAGCTTCGTTTACTGATGTTGTGGGGCAACCGCTTTGTTAGTTTGTGATTCTAAGCAGAGCTGCTAAAAACTGAAGTAAACCCTCAACCCTAAACCCTAAAAGGCTGGAGCGGCTCCTTCGGCTCTTCCCCGCGGAGCGCATCCACGTGGTGATTGCAGAGCGCTTTCGTCAGTGCCCTAGCCAGGAGCTGCGTCGCATTCGGGACTTCCTGGGACTAGATCATGTCGAGTTCCCTACAGAGGCCTTTGAAGAAGAACACGTGCGCTACGACTATGCCGAGACACTTCCGCTAGGATCACCCCTTAGAGGGGAGCTGAGGCGCTTCTATGCCAAAGACGTGCAAAGACTGCGCGGACTTCTCGGAGATGGGCTGCTGGACTGGGATCTGGACTTTGCCACCCACCGACCTCCATTGCTACTGCGGCCCCGCATGGCACGGGCACTGCAGGCTCCCACGCGCCAGAGATCACGAAGTTCCAGCCCAAGAGCCAAACATCATCAGCATTCGGCCAAAAAGGGGCTGTGCATGAGGTTTTTTGCTCCAGGTTCCGGGTGCTGTTGCCTTCGAAGTTCTAAGCTTTGAAAGTTCCAGCTCGAGGGTTCAGGCGGTCCAAAATCTACTCTAGCCCCAACTCCTACTCCTACTCCTTCATGTTTATTTGCCTTTCTTCTTCTGCCAAGTTGCCCTCATTTTTGTGGATCCGCATAATAAGCTTTGGGGGTATATGCGGGGCCCTCTACTTCATGGCAAGAAAAGATACAGTCCCCTCAGGCAAAGAGAGAAGTTCGATGCTTAAATTTACTTTGACTGGTAGGAAAGGACGGAATGGGTTGGGTTATTCCCCCCCCCCCTCCAAGTACCTGAGGTTTGATTAAGCGCTCTTATAACTCCTATTACTTCTTGTGGTAACTGTTACTGTTCGGGGAATGACCTCAGGAATGCATTACAGGGTTTAGGGTTTACGTCTTAGGGTTTAGGGTTGTTTAGGGTTTAGGGTTTAGGGTTTAGGGGTTAGGCAGGTTGAACTGCCTCGACAAAACTTACTGGTGGTCAGTAGGGAATATAGGGCAAATATAGGGTAGCGTTTAGAGTTTAGAGTTGAGGGTTAGTAAGGAATGTGGGAACATAGTCTGAACATAATCTCCATGTAATTTATTGCCATATTCCCTACTAACCCCCAGTAAGAAAAGGCGCTAGAGTAGGCATTCAACTGAGCGCATCGTCTTGTGCCACAGGGGTTTCCAGGCGGTGGTCCGTACGATCTTCCATTCTTTACTGGGTTTAGGGGTTCCTCTTTAGGGTTTAGGGTTTAGAGTCTACGACTTATGGCCCAAAATGGGGGAATCCTCTTGGTCGTTCTGTAGTCGCTACATGCCACATGCACTGCCCACTGAAGTAGGACCAGAAGTGCCTCACAAAATGGTCAGGTTTTCCTATGCTGCTGCATCTCCAAAGGATGCTTTCGCGGAACAGCCTTCTCCCAGCCCCAACCCCAGCCCATGCCCTAATCCTCAGCACCAACTTAGCCAATAGAAGAACTTCAAACTTGTTGGGCTTCTTTTTTGGGTCTCTATAATAAACCTTAAACTTTTTTAGCCCTGGTTATTGGGGGAGAGAGAGCACCAAGCGTAGACAAGACCCTGACAGACAACCCTTGCAGGCACTTCCGCGCAGAGTGCGCATCTGTCTTCGCCGCTGCAAAAAAGGCGCGGAGATCGAAGAGCCACCAGCAAACAGCCTCGCGGCTCAGAGTCAGGGCCACCCAAAAATGTGCAAATATGAGCCCCATTGGGGTAATATTATATAGAGGTCATTTGGGGATAATACTTGGATTTTAATCTAATCCAAATATTATCCCCACATAACCGCTATATAATATTACCAAATAATATTGGGGTTATATTGGGGCACTATTTCAAGCACAAAAAGCCGTGGGGGACTCTGCATAGGGGTCGCGCATGCCGAAAAACCCTTGGGATGCTCAACTAAAAAGATACACAGGGTGGGTTCCCAAAATTAGGGTTTAGGGTTTAAGGCTTAAGGTTTAGGGTTTAGGGTTAAGGTTTGGAGTTTAAGTTTTAGGGTTTAGGATTTAGGGGCACCATCTTGGGGATCCCTATACTGAATAAGGACTAGCCTTTGGGGGTCTAGATTGGGGTCCCCCTATTTAGGGGAAACTA
>CAJNIZ010047619.1:0-35251 GCA_905231905.1 Symbiodinium pilosum | reverse complement strand
CGCGTTTTGGGGCTGTAAGGGAGAATGGAAGAGGGTTTTCACCCTCTCCGCCTTCGGCAACCATCCAACACGCCCCCCAAGGTCGGCGGATTAGTATTGTTCTAAACCCTAAACCTTGTCATGATCCAAAGCCGAATAAGGAAGATGAATCGTAGCCTTTTTTCAGATTCCAGTGAGGAACCAGAAGAAAGTTGTCAGACGCCTCTCATTTCTTCACGGGAGCTGTGCTTTACTCGGTGCTACCACAATCCGGCCAAAAACGTACGAAACCCTAAGCCCTAAAACCCCCTAAACCCTCTAAACCCCCTAAACCCTAAACCCCCCAAACTCCCTAAAGCCCCTGAACCCTGAAGCACTCCTCGCCCAAAACATTCACTCCCGAAGCCTTGCTTACAGAACATACCCTACTCAGGGTCTTGCCACGATCTCGTGTGCTTTCGCCGCAGGGGGCCTTGCGACTACTAAGCAATCGGGGGAAAATAGGTTCAAACAATTGGTGGACACACTATTTCGCCACCCAATTGTTCAGATTTTCGGGGAGTCCAGAGCCCAGGCTCAGGATTCAGATGGTTTAGTTGCGGGTCCGTGCAGGTCTTTGCACTCTTGACTTGACTATTCCTGGTTTATACGCGGGAGTTTGAAGCGGCTGAAAGATTCAGAATTTCAGCGCCCTTCCCCTCACGGATCCTTTCATGTGCCGGAGTTTTCTCTGAGAAACATAATATCGGGTTGTGAAGGATGTTGCTGGTACTTGTTGTCCATAATACAGAATTCTCAGGTGGGTTGTTTCCTCCAATAGTTACCACGAAGCCTTGCAAAGCCCTCACATACGTTCTATTCTCCCAACATAAGAAGCCTTATGTAAGCCTTATGTAAAGTGCCCCGCCTGGTAACTTTTTTATTTGAGCGGCTCCTGAAGGTTGCTGAGCTTCCGCATTGCTCACCTCTGAACTTCGGAGCAAAATGCGGATCGCAAGCCCAGACCCCCTCACCATGAAACTTAAGCCCTTCAAACTCTGAAATTGATGACACTTCATAGGGGCCTGTTTTTGCTGGTCGGGGCTGCCAAAATGTTCATATCAACCAAAAAATTTCCAACTAAGCTAGAAAGGCATTGTCAGAGCGTGAATCATTAGTTACCGACGTTATGGTCGAGTTTAGGGTATTTTAAATAGGCTTCACAAGGACAACGCTAGTGACTGCACACTCGCGGTTTCCGTAGGCGGTGCCTTCAAACGAAAGCCACGTAAGTAATATGTTTACGAGGGTCTTTGGCCCCTATTCATGTTAAGGAGTACGGTTACATACTACTTGGGGGTGTCGAATCTTACTTCGTTGAACCACCGAAAAAACTACTCACATGAGTTTCCCTGCTTGTTGTGTAGACGCCTTAAACCCTAAACCCTAGTCCCCGCCTTAAACCCTAAACCCTGGTCCCTGAACTCTAAATCTTCAACCCTGAACACTAAACCTCAAACGCCTAAACCCTAAATCCGTGACTTTAAACCCTGAATATCCATCTATCTAATCTACTCCCTATATACGTTCCACGCAACCCTATAAAACCCGATTAGTGCATTCAAATGCTTGTTCTTCTGTCAAGGTCTTGGGCCTTGCGCACCAAGAGATGTTCGAGGTTCGGCCAGATGTTTCACGTTTAGGGTTTAAGGTTTAAGAAACTTAAGCTAAGTTAGCGGGGTATAGGGGTTATATAGGGTTTAGGGTTTAGCGGCCATAGTGGAGAATTAGAGTTTCCAAGAGGAGCGCGGGGCAGAAATGAAATGTGTGATTCGAAGAAAAATCTCCACGCGGGGCCACAAGCAGTCCGAGCAATCCAGCTCTATAGTCCCCCTTAAGTAGACAGAATCTGGCTTTTGTTTATATCATACTTGATATACTCCCCATATACCCCATATTCTATGTAAGCGGGACTATAAACCCTGAGCCCTAAACCCAGCTCAGCCGTACGCTCTGTCAATCCACTGTTCCTTCAACTTGAGAAGCAATACAAGTAGTACCTTATAAAGGGCTACAATAGTACCCCCCCCCTCCCCCCCCGCAGGGTTTAAGGAGCCAATAAGGATTAGGGTTCAGGGTTTACAAAGGGCTACAATAGCCCTACAATAGTACCCCCCTCCCCCAGGGGCTTAGGAGCTAAAACGGATTATATAGGGCTTAATAAGACCTAGTAGGGTCATACCTCATCAGTTAATTAGCATCCCTACATTTATACATCACCATTTTGTAGCAAGCAGGGGTACTTGGGACTTGCAAGTTGCCGAACTAGATTGCAGGTAGACGCGATGCGGATACCTTCAGCAACGGCCCACTCCAACCCCTGAACCGTGCGCCCCAAGACCTCAGGCCAACGCGTTTCCAACCCCAAGCTTCAAAAAAACCTCAAGCCCCAAACACCAAACACCAACCCTAGACCCGGAGCAAGGCGCTTCACTCCTGCAGTTTTTTTTGACTGACTGACTGACAGACTGACTGGCTGGCTGGCTGGCTGACTGGCTGACTAAGGATTAGGGTTTAGGGTTTAGGGACTGACTGACTGACTGACTGACTGGCTGACTGGCTGACTAAGGATTAGGGTTTAGGGTTTAG
This sequence comes from Symbiodinium pilosum, assembly GCA_905231905.1. Taxonomy (NCBI): domain Eukaryota; class Dinophyceae; order Suessiales; family Symbiodiniaceae; genus Symbiodinium; species Symbiodinium pilosum. The sequence continues at coordinate 32,644 of CAJNIZ010047619.1, read as the reverse complement.
GGACTGACTGACTGACTGACTGACTGACTGTCGGTAATGAATCCTTGGTGCAGGCCATAGCGACGGTGACAGTGGGGAAGGCCATCTTCACGCAGGGCCCAAAGCACCCTTAGCTAAGGAATATTGCGTAGGGCCTTAGGTGGCCCGGGGATCCGTACTACAAAGGGATTTAGGGTTTAAGGTTTAGTAAGGTAGATTCCTTGATTTGGGTGTGTTGGGCTCCGTTGGTTATGGGCTTGCTGCATCGGGGTCAGCTCTTGGGCAAGCCCTAAACCGTAGTTGCATGTCTTAGGAGTTGGGGAGTGCTGGCTGCTTGAAGATTATCAGGAAAACTATCAGGAAAACTGGGTTTTTAATGGCCTCTGCATGGGTATCCAAGGGTATGAAGGGTTCCTTAACAGTGGGAACACGGTCCTCCTAATGGAGCTCTTGAGGTTTGGGGCTTAAACCCGTACAAGCCATACAAGCATGAGGATGGTTTCCGCTTATTGCCTGTGCGGACTATTGGTATTGTTAGGGATTTTTAGGGCTCAGGGTTTAGCGATCCTGTGTAGTCTGAATATGTCCGAATTCCAGAAATTCGCCGAAGGTGAAGGAGCTTTGCGAGTGCTGCTTTGTAGGCTGCATGTCAGAAGTTCCCCTTTGAGGAACGCAAGCTTGCGAGTGGTTCCCCAATTTGTGGTCCGTATTTTGAGCAATGAACATTCGAGAAACCTTGCTAAGTACATTTCACAGGTCTAAGTGCGGCCGCCCACGTTTTCAAGCTATGGAAGTTCATGAAAAGGGAGCCCAAATGTGGGGGGTTCCGTGAACAGTGGGTTCAATGGAATGGAAACCATGCGTGATGTAAACTATTCAAGAAATGGGGGTCCCTCATTCTGGAAGCACTCATCCCTAAAGCTATACTCTCCTTCATACTCCTCTATCAGTTGTGGCATCCACCATTCTAACAACTGCCCATTTCTATCTCTGGCCTTCGCATCCGGGCTGCTTGAACTTGGGGTTGGTAGGTTAAGCGTTTAGCGTTTCTCAAACCCGAAAAAATACAGACGAGCAATCCTGCATGAACCATGCCAGACACAAAATGTCTGAAATAGTCCACAGGTGGAATGCATTAGTGTTTATGTAACTTCCAGGGTCTTGCATGCTGGGTGAAAAGGGTTCAGGGCCAGGACTTTTGGCTTACCTGTCACAGCTACCGACAGCCTGGGGTACGCGGGTAAGGATATACGGTAGAAATTGGAAAATCAATGAGCTACTGTCAATATTATCCATTCCAAGGGACCATTAAGGATGGACAAAGTGGTCCCAGGTGTAGTTTGGTATAGTCCCTGTCATAGTCCCTAATAAGGGACACACGTCCATGAATTATTTGGGTAAGATTGAATGTAGCTCAAATGGACAAGCAAACGGAATTGAACCTGGAGGTTTCTGGGGATGTCTAAGGTTGAGGTCGAGTTGTTGGTCGGTAGAAGACCAAACGTCAAGAACACGGGGAACAACAGAAACCACAGCCAATCCGAGTTCCGAAACACACTTTTCAAGGGGCTCCCCAGAATCATAAAGAGTCCCACTCCTCAGATTTTTTAAGATGGGGAAAGGATTTGGGGATTACCCAATAAACCCTAAACCCCAACTACGGTAAGATATACACCCCAGACCCTATTTGAATCATTAAAGCCTCTACAACAAATTCCCTGTAAAGAGCCATATAGATTCAGCTTTCTTGTCATTTCCCTTTGATTTTCAACAAACTAGTCTAAGTATTCGCGCCGCTACGTCCTATACCTTGTGTATCCCTATGTACCCCGTATAACCCACTTTGACACTAACCCCTATGTATCCCTACATAACCCTTTAAAGGGGCCCTTTGTCCCTCGTGAAGGCGACCCAGTGCACGCCGCGGGACCTGGAGTCGTTGTCTTGGGCTTTCGCCCGTTTGGGCATACGAAAAGAGGCGCGTGGAAATTCGAGGGTTAAGGGGTATCTTAAGGGATATAGGGGGGAAATGGGATATATGGGGTTTAGGGATTAGGATTACTTTGGAGTTTCCGATTTTTTGTCCTTATGGTCAGGAACCTTGTATTTTGGGGTATACAAGGGGGATCTTTATCTTGGAGGTATTCATAAGGGGTCCCTACCTGGAGGCAGCTCTTTGTAATGAGCAATATTGCCCGTAGTGTGGGGGCCAGATAAGTGGAAGATGGTATCGAAGTATATTATGCCATTTTTTGTATACAGTAGCTAGAGGCGAGAGGCTAATGTCATAGGTCTTTTCGCTTTTAGATTTGGCCCGTCCTGAACAGGCTCACTTGGTCTTCAGGCTGCATCTAGATCCGAGACAGTAGTAGAGCGTCATCGGATCTCAAAACCTCTACCCTAAACTCAACTCAGAGATTTAAGCCAAATAGATAGTTGGAATAGGTCCTTTACGGGGCTACATTGGCTTATGTGTCCAGTTTTTAGGTCATCTAGGGCTTCTGAAGGTTCGCCTTTTGGTCGCTAGTGCGCTTACGGGATACATTCCTCCAAAAAATGAAGAGTTCCGTTTGTACTTGCTTTAGGGTCTGGGGAACTCGTATCCCTTAACGTGGACCCATACAGGGTTCAAGGTTACCCACAAGACAAGTATCAACTGAGATCGGCTTAAACTCTCGGCTAATTTAGGGTTCAGGGTTTGAGCCCTCAACCCTCTACATCCCTACTTCAGCCTGAAACCCTCGATCCTAAACCCTTTTTTTGCGGATCCCGTCCTAAAACTTCTTGCAGGCGGCACTTCGCGCAATTGCCGAGGCTTTGGGGGGTCAGGTGGTAATCGACCATCCTCTTGTTTTGGGTCTCGGGTTTGAGGCTTGGCTCAGGGATTGGGTTTGGGCTTCGGAATGCAGATCTAGGGTTTGGGGTTAAGGGTTTGAGGTAGGATTTGGGATGGAAAGTTCGGGGTATTCGGCCACTGGTTTGGAAAGCTAGGGCAACAGTTCTTCATAAGATTAGGAGTTTGGAGTGGACAGGGTCTAAGGTTTTGGGTTCTAGGTCGAGCCTAGGTCTGGGTCTGAGCCCTTAAACCCTAAACCCTTTTGCACTAGATCCAACTAGATCCCACCTCAACCTCAAACACCTGGTGAGGACGCATAGGGGGGCATTCTTCGAAATGATCCTCGTGAACCCAGAATCCCCTTATTAGTTTTATATGCTCCTGGGGTTTCTACAGGACCCAGATTTTGAGAAGTTCCCTATGGGGAGGAATCGCTCCACCCAGGGGTGCGACTAAGGAAATCTGCCAAGACTAATATCCCCTTTATACTAAGCCCCCCAAGCCCCCTAATATTAGATATTCTCATTGTGGTATATCATCATGGGAATGTTTACTATTAGAGGAGTTGGGGGCTTAGTGTTAGGGCCTGTTAGGGGAAGGGAATTACTAAAACCGACGCTTTACTCTCACGCACTCTGAAACTTGGAAGGCGTTCATCCAGGGGGATAGGGGGTTTTTCTCAAATGGCTCAGGAGAATCTTGAAACGGGGCTCCTGTAGTTATTCAAGCTGACATGGCCGCTTTTGCAAGGGCAGCAGTCTTTCTAGGGCCATGCCAAGAATCCAATCCCTAGGCCCCCTACCCTCCCCCAAACCAACATGAAGTCCTAAAAAGGAAACCATAAAAAACTACTGCCCTCCTCAAAGGACCTCAGAGGAGTCTGCCTGGAGTTCCATGTTGGTTCCCCCGGATCGCCGGGGTATGTGGTTTACAATCGGAGTTAGTGGGGACAGTGGGTAGATTTGCTAAGTCAGAAGATCATTGAAGAAAATTGAAATGCAGCCTAAACCCCTAAACCCCTAAACTCAAAACCCCTAAACCCTAAACCCCTAAACCATAAACCCTAAACCCTGAACCAAGAAAATTGAAAGGCAGCCCTGCAGAAGATTGGTGACTTCCAGCCTCTGGAGCGCCGACGGCATTTAGGGTTTAGGGTTGAGGCTTTTGGGTTGAGGGTTTTAGGGTTTTAGGGTTTTAGGGTTTAGGGTTTAAGGGTTGAGGGTTGAGGCTTTTGGGTTGAGGGTTTTAGGGTTTAAGGGTTGAGGCTTCTGGGTTGAGGGTTTAAGGGTTTAAGGGTTTAGGGTTGAGGGTTGAGGCTTTTGGGTTGAGGCTTTTGGGTTAAGGGTTTTAGGGTTTAGGGTTTCAGGGTTTAGGGTTGAGGGTTGAGGCTTTTGGGTTGAGGGTTCAGGGTTTGGGGTTAAGGCTGTAGGCTTTAGGATCAGGGCTTAGGATGGATGATTTGCAGTTTGCTGTGATTTGGCACCAAAGGGTGACTCGAACCTGGGAACCTCAAAGTCCGGGTGGCTTGTTCTCCGTGAAGCAGGAATGCTAAGGCTGCTGTGTTCCTCCTGTTGTTGGAAGTAGTTTTGTGCAGGGCAGCAACAACCACGTACTTCCAGTAAACTCTCTATGAGACTCTATACAGGAGTTTCTCAGAAGCTTGGATGCCTCTTTCAGCGGGCCTCCCTAACAATGATTATATTAAACCTTACCCCTAACCCAATAGGGTTTGCCAACATCCTGGCGTAGGACTGTGTGATTCGAACCATGAATCCAAACCCATACCTCCTTTCTCATTATGACTAGGGTTTGAGGTTTAGGATTGTCGTTCAAAGGTTCTTCGAATAAGGTGTGCACATGCAACAGCTTTCTGAACACTCAATTAGAACCCCTACCCGGAGACCACTCCGCAGCAGTTTTCCAGCAGTAGTATAGCTTCAGCTTCTTATGAGGGTATGCATGGGCTGGGTGTTTGTTTCACAGTCGTTTTGGGTGAGGGTTGCAGGCTTCTTTTAGAAACACTGGCGAGTGTTTGTACGGGGTGCCCGCTTGGGGCAGTAGTTCACGCCTCAAAGCGAGTACTTAAATTTCAGAGAAACCCTAGAACCTTAAACTCCAAATACCCCCAAGCCCCGCACCCTAAACCCTAAATTACCCTAAACCCTTCATAACCCGAAACCGTAGACCCTAAATGACCCCAAGCCCCAAACCCTAAACCCAAAATCCCGAAATCCTAAACACCTAAACCGTAAATCCCTAAGTCCCTAAACCCTTAAACCCCTAAATCCTAAATCCCTAAACCCCGATCCCCCAAAAATAGTAGCCAGCTTCCATTTTCTTTTCCATTATCCTTATATAATCCCTATCTAACCCCAATATAAACTCTACCCTGGATGTTTGCAGGACCTGGCCAACCTTGCCTGGGCCTTTGCCACCCTGAGCTGGATGGACATGGTTTAGGGTTCAACTAGGGGTTCAGGGATTTAGGGGTATAGGACTTAGGGGTTCAGGATTTACGGGTTTAGGATTCAAGGGTTTAGGCTTTAAGGGTTTAGGATTTAAGGGTTCAGGTTTTGGGGTTCTGTGCTAAGATGTCGGGGCGAAGAGGCGAAGGGCTGTGGCATTCGCTTTCAGCCTAAATTAGCTGAATGTGTTTTCGGTCCGTTGGAAGCCTATGAGAAGGGGGCAGTTGGATTTGGAGAGATCAGAGAGCATAAATCTGGTGGCCGGTCTGGGGAGGGCCCTTCTGTCGATTCAGGCTTTTTGTGCATTCGGAAGTCAGGAACGTTTGTGTGGAAACCTGGTGGGCACTTCTCGCGACAGAATCCGACAGGTGGACCCTAAAAAACCTGCTTACAACTTCCATGAGTTCGTGGGATCCGGATGCATATCCAAATTTTGGGAAACACTTTAAGGCCTAAACCCCAAGCCCCATATACCCAAATGTAGAACCGCTGAGGCCTAAACCTCAACTGTCCCCTTCATGCTACGTATATGCGCTTTAGGGGTTCCTGCGCCAGCAGGACGAGAAAGTCATGATGGCCTTGGCGGCGGAATCTATTCGAAAGGCGTCGAGCTCCGTGCATGGTGGCTCTTACGGCGACTTAGGCTATGGTTGCATGATACCCAAACACGGTTGTTGACAGCCACCTTAGCAAATGAGTCTTTCAGGTTTAGGGCTTGAGGTTTAGGAGTTGACGAGGGGGAAAGGACGCCTGAGGCAATCATAAGCACAAAAAAAAGCACTACTCATCTGCCCTCTCGGAGTCCAGGGCATGAGGTATGCGTTCAGGCTTTGGTGCGCTCTTGGATCAAGATTTCCAGGGACGTCCTGAAATGTTGCAAAATTTTGCCGATCATAAACTCCCATAGGTAGCGAGAAAAAACAGCGGGAGAGTTCCAGGAAAAGTAAGGATCTGGAGATAACAGTTCTATTCTATTGGCTTTAGACCTTAAATCCCTTTTTATAGCAAGGGTAGGTTAAGGGCCCTTCACGGATTGCTGTTAAGGAACTTATTTTAAGTTACCATAATGGGTGTATATGTATATATATATATAGCAATTCATAGGGTTTCCCCAATATATTAACTTAGATAAAAAGTTCCTTAACAGCAACCCAGTTTAAGGTCTAATAGCACATCCTGGGTGTATGAGCAAGGTTGCCTCCCAGTGGAACTCAGGGTACGGAAGCAACGAAATCTTGCAAGCCGGTTCATGTTGGCAACACGGTTTAGGGTTTAGGGTGGAGTTTCCGAAGCAAAGGAGGAAACTTGCAGTCCAGATGCGCAGGGTTGAGGTTCGAACGCTGGACAGCAACACGGACAGTCAAATGAAAGCTGGGTTTATGTAGGGCTTAAATGAACGGGGTAGGTGTCTTGGTGCATATGATACCTAAATCATATAAGGTTTATCAGGGAATGATACTGGCAATTAGTCAGGCTTCTATATTGTTGGTGGGCTTTAGGGTTTAGGCTTCAAGGGCTATTCAGCATGGCTCATGCTTACCGGCTTAGGATTAAAGTCTTCGCGCAGTGCGGGTATGCAGTTGGTCTTATCTCGGAAGTAAGAATGCCATCGCTGAACCCAAAACCCTAAATCTCAACTTACAGCCCCCTAAACCCTAAACCCCCCAAACCGAGAACTCCATTCCTCCTGCAAACTCCTGCTTGCTTGTGGTTTATCTCAGTTCCCCTGTAACAGTCCTTGCACCCCATCTCTGAGGGTTTAGGGTTTAGTAAATTTAGCGTTTAGGGTATCCCTAACCCTCACCCCTGACGCTAAATGGAAGTTTGAAGCCCTCAGCCGCCACCTCATTTTCACTTTCCACGTGACCCTCGTTGCGTTACGAACAACCGCTAGTAGAGCTCATTAATATATTCTCCAAGAATACTGTAGTTCCATTTTCTTTTCCATGTCCTAAGCCCTAAACTCTGAAAAGTGGTCACAATTTTCTTCTGCACTCCTTCATGTCCTACTGACCTTCATTGGGATGGTATACGTAAACCGGCTATAACCCCATATAACCCTGTGTAACTTTGATTCAAGGCCCCAAAACCATCAAACAGCCCCAAAACCCTAACCTGGATCCTGAAGCCTAAACCCTATACCCCAAGCCCTATACCTTAAACCCTATACCCTATCCCTAAACCGTATACCCTAAACCTCATACCCTAAACCCTGAGCCTGTCAGATGCCTGGCTTCTCTGCGCAGGCGCATCCCGCGGGGGGGTTTTGCGCTTAGGGCCTTCGTGTTTTTTCTCGTATGAGATGATAATGGTTACCGGGATAAAGGTGTTAGGGTTTAGATTCCAGGGCGTTTTTTGGTTGGGGAGGGGGAGGGGTGTCAAAATTCCGGTCACTGTTGGGTGCCCTAATAATTGATTATATTATGCTAACTATAAGCACAACAAGGCACCATAATTGTGAGAGCCTCCCATAAGGGTGATTATGGTTATGGGTTCCAGGATTTAGGCTTCAGTTGTTGGGGCGTGGGGTTCGGCTGAAGTTTTCGGGTTGGGGGTCATGGGCTTCGGGGCTGGGATTAAGGGTTTTGGGCAACCGTTGGGTGTACAGGGCTTGAGGTTTGGGGTTTTGGGTGTTCAGGGAGTTTTCCTTTATACCCTTAGGCTTTGTACCCTTGGGCTTGGGCCCCTGAACCCTAGAATATGGCCCTTAATAAGGGCATCTGGGAGCCCAAACCTAGGATTACAAAAGTTAAGGGTGCAAACTTAAAGTTTTTTGAGGGGTTAGTGCACAGGGGTTGGGGGTTGAAGGTCTGTGCTTGGGTTGAAGCTAGGGTTTGGAGGTTTGGTAAAGGGTTTGGGACTTTTGGGTCCAGGAGGGAGGGCCTGCGGCAAAGGGTTTAGGGCTAAGGATTTGGGGTTGAAGGTCTAGCCTTTTTCCCCTGAAATTTGATTTAGACGGCTCCAGGATTCAAGTGATTGCGCTATTATTGGACAGACGGCTAGTTGCAAGAAAAATGAAGTGCAATCAACTTCCACTTATACCGGGCTGTCTGAAGCCTTGTTCTTAGGACTTCAACTTTCTGAGTTTGGGTCCTACAGACAGCCAAGTACATGGCAATAAATTTGCCATTTTTGTCCAGTGGGCTTTTGGTATAGGGTTCTCATCGCCAAACAGAATTGCAGCTTGTTCTATTGACTTATGAGTCTACCGTAGGTGCCAAAATAACCAACAATATTATGCTTCTAGATTCCTTGTAGAACTATGGCATAGGCCGCATACATTTCAGAACGATTTTAGCAATCATGTCAACTTCCCTACGTTCATTATCCCTAGGCGCCACATGTAACCCCAGTTTCCATTTCATTTTCCATGTTCTCTTCCAAGTAAGTCTCCATCATTGAAACCTAAACCATAAACAGCAGTTTCAGTTTCATTTCCCAATTCCGTTTTCATTTGATTCTCAATTACTGCTCAATTACTGGTGAATATTCAGGCCCTTTACAGTACCCGGAACCCTCATCCATAGTCCCACAGCCCTGTATATCCCCCATTTCTCCCCCATATGAATTATAAACCCTAAGCCCTAAATCCTAAAACCCTAAAACCTAACCCTCATCCTGCATCATCAGCAGCAGGCTCTCAGTCACCTGGCTTGGGCTTGCACCACGCTGCGCTGCTCCTCGCCTGCGCAATTGCACAGAGGAAGCTGGGGAACATGGGGGGGATGATACAGGATTAATTTTGTTGGTTCACACCCCCCAAAACTATCAGGGAGACACACATAGGCCCAAAGTACAAGAAAATGTACTTTGAGTAGCGCTCCTTGCATACAGCTTCCTTCTGTGGAGGCTGGCCATATTCTACGACTTCCAGCACGCTAACTAGCCGTGGCCATCAAATGGACTGCAGGTAGCAAGGCCCGGCCTCCAGGTTCAGCCTTATGCATGTAGGTCATAGAAACAGAGTGATATTTTCTATTGCTGATACAATGGTGTTTGCAGCCACACATAATAGCTACCCAGTGACAAGACCCTAAGCCGGAGGGCCGAAGCCTCAGTTCCCAAACCACGCGACATTGTACCCTTCACTCTATACCCGAATGCCTCACAACCCCCGTAAACCCTAAACACAGCCTCATTGCCGCGCCTGCCTGCAGGCCCTCAACCTTTCAGCTTTTTTTCGGTGAAAGCGTGGGAAGCGCATGGCTGTGTAAAAACTCATCCTCTACATCTTACGCTGAGTTACCATAATATGGAGAAACAGCAAAATATGGTAATCTTATAGCACATTAACAGCAACCCCGAAACTTGGCCCGCCGCTTTTAAAAAAGCTCAGGTTTGACGCTTGATCTGCGCACAGCCCTGTCGATGCAGGCGCCCCGCGCCCTGACTGGATGTGGGGGTTTCTCAAAATCATGCGTACCATTTTGGGAGTCCCATAATAAGGATTATAGTGTAATTATTGCTCCATGTATGGAGGGTCATGGACAAAGCAGGAGAGAGCGTTCACTCCTGCTGTGGATTCTTACATCTGAATAAGTCGCCGTGATTGCCACTTCGTAGAGTCTACGGTGGCGCTGGATAGATACCACGACTTTGAGTCTAAGAGCCCGGCGGATGTGAACATGGGCTCCTTGCGGATCATAACACCAAGAGTCGGAGTAAAACGGGACCCCCTTTAGGGGTATCTTAGCCTTGAACCCATACTTCTTCCAAATTGTTATAGCTGTTCATATTGCTATGAATTCCGCACGCGCAAGGCAGACTAAACATGATTTCTCAGAGTACAGAAAAGATCCCTTAGCATCAAGCCAAGACCTGGAGCCTGACATCGGCAAGCCTTGAACTTTGGGTTTGAGGCCCTGAGCCAAACCGGGTTGCTATTAAGGAACGAAATTAAAGTTACCATATTATGGACATGTACTAAACAATGGGGCTTCCGTTTCCTTGTTCTTGTAATTTTTAAAAAGTTCCTTAACAGCAACTCAGAAAAATCCTTTTACATCAAACGCTGAACCTTAAAAGCCAACCCAACCCCCCGGTCTCTTCAGAACGTGAAGAAGATGCGCGGATCTTTGTGCCCTTCTGCAGCCTTCTCCAGGATTCATTCATACCGGCCAACCCAAATGGGTAGTATCTTATTTGGGGATACTATGGTGCCCAATATTGGGTAAGATTCTATCCTCCTTTTGGGGTATGGTATTTTATATAAGGAATATAATCTTACTAGGTTTAACCACCAAAAAAACACTACTCAAATGGGCACCCTAATTTTTGAGAAAGTCACGGAACCCTTTACCTGTACTTACTCAGTCGTTTCTTTCTAGACGTTATTTTCATATATATATATATACCCACAAATTCACCTCCGCGACCGGCACAAACATATAAACGGTCCCCCTACTTCTCAAACTTGTCCGCATGCCTTAAAACCCTTCTACACCCTGAGCTTCAACCCCCAGATTCTAGACCCCAAACGCCAAACAAAACCCCCAAACTCTACTGTACCTGGATCCCCCAAGTACCCCTTGCGGAGCCCAAATATCCCCAAATGTTCCTAAACCCTGAGCGCCAAACCCTGAACCCTAAGGCCTGAACCCTAAACCAACCCTAGATCCTGAACCCTAGACCCTGAACCCTCAACCTTGAACCCTAGACCCTGAACCCTAGCCCCTGAACATTATAGCAGTTTCCATTTTCTTTTCCGTCATCCCCGCTATAAGGACCCCAATATACTCAACCCGAGACCCTGAACCCTAAGCCCTAAACCCTATAGTGGTTTCCGTTTTCTTTCGGTTATCCCTACTTTATTGACCCTGAACCCTAAACCTTTAGCCTAAAGCCGTGCGGCGTGGCAGGCTCGCGAGCTCCTTGCTGAGCTCGAGCTGCAACAAGTTGCGGCGCCCCGCATGTGGTTGGGGTTTAGGGTTTATGGGGTTTAGGGTTCAGGATTCATGGGGTTTGGGGAGTTTAGGGTGTAGGGTTTATGGGGTTTAGGGTTTAGGGTTTAGGCTTTATGGGGTTTGGGGTCTAGGGTTTAGGGTTTCGGGGGTTTGAGGGTTTATAGGGCGTAGGGCTTAAGGTTCAGAGTGCAGGTTCTTCATGGTTTAAGACCTATACTCAGTTGCCTTAGTTGGGTCCTTCAACAACATTACATCACCTGAATCAGCATCTCTCGCTAGTATCAACGGATGCCCAATAACAGGCAGCTCATGAAAGCCTTCCTGACATGCCCTTCCAAGACCCTGAAAGAACCACGGTCATGGCAGAGTCCTGGCCTGCCTTGAACCCGAAACCCGAAACGCTAAACCCTCAATCCTTTTGGGAGGGTCCTTGGGTGTCGGAGCGGCCAGATGTCATGTTTGTTGCTGTTCCCTAACAGGGCAAAAAACTCGTGCTTGCAAGGAAGCAGGATCCCCTAACAGTACCCCTCTCAGGGGGCTCCTAGACCAAGATTTTTGCCAGCTTTAAGGACTGGTCACTGTGCGAGGCGGGCCCCCAGGGTGAATCATAACTTCCAACACCCCCCACCAACACTCATTCTTCAGCTTCAAAGGTATGGTGCTTGTTAGGGCTGCATGCAATCCCAGGGATTTAAATGTCATCCCCCTCAAGACGATGTAGACGCTCCCAAACCCTAACATGGAAATGGCATACTGTTCCATCTCATAGCCCAAACTGGTTGCCGGGCATGATTAGGGTTCAGGGCTGTCAAACATTTTGGGAATTGATTCGGAGGGATGTTTGCATTTTCCTTTTTCTTGGGTGGAGTGTTGCTTGAGTCTTGCCTCCAAGCTTTGTCATGCCCAGCTAGGACGTCGCAAGACACGACCCCTGTGCCCGCAGAGGCGGGCAAGCTCACCCTGAAGTCGTTACACTATAGTAGTTGCCATTTTTCTTTTGCATTATCCGAATATACGCCCTATATAAGCCTAAACCTTGGGTACTGCCCCCACCCAGTAACAGTCTATATAAGGGTTCCTATTAAGGGCTATATATACCCATATTACATTTATTATCCAACTGTTACTGAGTGGGGGCAGTATCCAACCTAAACCCTAGTGCCTTTTGTTTCCCAGCGGGCATGCATCCCTTGCTTCCCAGCAGGCTTGCTATGTTCAGTTCTTTAGTGAGCTGATGAGTTCGCAACGCAACATCCATAGAATCCTCAAGGAGACCCTCCGCAATGCTCTTACCATGCCCATATCTCCCGGGTCCTCATAGGGACCTAACCACTACCTAAACCCTCGATCCTGACCTAAGCCCTAGACCCGAAAAGACATATTCCCATAAATTTCCCTATGCAGGGTCAGATACACTCTCTTTCACAGCTCTGAGATTTGTGGCGCAAAGGTACATACACCTAAACGTCAAGCCTACTAGCCGTGAAGCCTGTGACCCTCAAGCCCTAAACCCTAAACCTCCATGTTTGAGTTTTCAAGCTCCGAAGCTTGGATGACGAGGTACTCCTTGATGCAAACCTGTCGTGTCGCGATCTCCTTGGAAGGCTTGGTATGGTATACATGGGGGGCTAACGATCAGATTAAGTCAATGGTCTTGAGTCAGGTTGTGACCTTGCAGTTCAGGTTGTGGGGTGGAATTTCGGGTTCTTGAGCCTCGGCGCCTTGGCGCGTGCACGGTGACAACCTGAGGCAGACAGACAAGGTCCTCTGTTCGTGTGGTCCAAATGACAAGAGGGAGCAAGACGGGAATGAGGGAAAGGGTAATGAAACTGTTGTAGGGGGATCATCAAGAATACGTTCCCCATAAAACACGACGGAGCTTTCGCAGCTGAAGCCCTCGCATGGCTTTCATCTGCGACAGAAGTTATGTTACGACGACATTGTTCGTTGCTCTGAGCGCCGCGATGATAGGAGTCTATGGTGGTGTCGTTTGCGAATTGACTTACTGGTGCTTAGGGGAGAGTTGTGATCGGTGAATACAGGTACTCTAACAAAGGTCTCTATGGGGCAGCCCCCCCTTTAAGAACCAGTAAGTTGCGGGATGGGCCCACGGCCTTATGTGGCACGTTGTCTTTCTAACGCTCGTACATGATTCTTGCTTTCAAACATTCTAAAGAGCCCCACAACCCGTAAATACTTCAGTTGGGAGTTTTCTCAACTGTTCTCAATCCGAGGTCCCTTGCAATAGTTCCATTTTCCAATCAACCCTTAGACCCTAAACTAAACGCTACCCCGCCCAATGTCGGAATCAGGACTTAATTAGTCCTTGCAAAGTAAATCCTGAATCAGGACGGAAAGAGATGGCATTGAACCAAAGAACCTGAAGCCCTAAACCAGAGGTCTTCCTCATGAAAGCCCCCTCATGCTTGAAGATTTACTGGCAGTTGGTTTGGAACAAGGGAATCTAATCCCTATATAACCGATGGATTTCCCTATTCCGTCATATTCTATACCCCAAATAGCCCATAATAGTAGTTTCCATTTTCTTTCCATTATCCCTATATAACCCCAAAAGGGTCCTAAACCCTAAACCCTAAACCCTAAATCCCTAAATCCCTAAACCCTAAACCCTAAACCCCAAACCCCAATATACTATAAGGACAGTTCAAAGGGGTACTAATCCCCAGTAAGAAGAGGCGCCTCGGAGCCTTCCTTTGGCGCTTCATGGAGGCAGGGTTTACCTGCGGGAGAGAATGCGGGGAAAGGATTTGGGCTTCAGCGCTTAGCGTTGAGGATTGCGTGTTTTGGGTTTGTGGGGGTAGGATTTAGAGTTGAAGGTTTAGAGTTTAGGGCTTAGGGTTCAGGATTGAGGGTTTGGGTATATGGGGTTCTGGGTTTAGGATTCAGTTACCCTCACTCCCTCTGCGACTTGGACCTTCCAGTGTCGTTCCTGGGTTTGGTGTAGGTTTTGGGGTTATTATGATTACTATCATTGCTATTACGATTATTCTTATCAGAAGTAGTATGAGTATTATATCTTGTTAAAGCCTCCCAAAAGGTAGTACATCAAACTGGACCAGGTTGTAGGCCTAAAGGCCTCAGGCACGGGCTTCGGTCTTGTTGGGTGACTGCTCGACGCGAAGTTCTTCGTGAGCTTTGGTAAGGGGGGTAATCTCAAGCCCCAAAATGAGGACCGCGTTTTTATTAAACCTGGGCCCTTAAGGTCCCCTTCAGTTTAGGGTTTGGGGCTTAGGGATCTCTGATTAACAACGGCTGCCCAGATCCCCCTAAAGTTGTTTCTCTTGTTTGCCCAAGCTGCCAGCTCAGCTAGCCTAAGCAGACCCTACTTGGAGGGTCCGGCGGGGTTTAGTAAGTAGGTTCATTATGATAACTAGGGATACTATGTGAGTTATAGGGTTCTAAACCTACTTACTAAGTCCCCCTGACCCTCCAAGTACTTGACCCATCCATTTCCATGGTCGCGACAGTCTCGTTCAGCGTTTACGACTTTGGGGTAACCCCTCCCTGCGTTCAAACAAGCTTCCCCGCAACGATCTGCGTTCCTTGAACAGTGCTAACGCAAAATAGAGTTATATAACCCCTATATATCCCCTGCATGATCCTTACATATAACCCTATATAATTTGACCCCTACATAGCCCCTGTACAACCAGCTGCGAATGATGGTTAATGAAAGCCAAAATCCAATCGCAGCCTGCCAGGTCATTCCAAAAAGGCCAGAGCAGTGGAATCAGGAGGCGTACCTAAGGTCTTCGGGGGTTATGTAGGCATTATAGCGCTTATCTACAGGGATTATAGAGGTTATCTAAACCCTAAACCGTATAGGGGTTGTATAGGGGTTATGTAGGGGTTATACCCACGCTCTCTTCTAAGCAGGAGCCAGCTTCGGTTTCAGGGGCTTAGGGTTTAGACCCTACCTGTAACCCCAATTACCTACGGTTTAATAGTAATTACCCCTTAATCAGTAGGTATCACCCATAAAACTGTACGTAATTGGGGTCACAGGTACGCCCTAGCCATCTAACCAACATAAGCTCAAGCCAAGCCATGGGTGAGTTTGATGATGTTCAGGGTAAAGCGGGGTGTTGAGACCGGAGTGCATGCTGTTGCTGAGTCAAAGGGGGGCTTTCAAATCCGTGCTTGCATTCAGCGGTTGGGGGTACTGAACGGGGATGCTAAATCCTAACATCCTGGTGTCTAGCAGTCTAGCAGTTCGGGAAAGAAGTGCTGTAGTGGTTTCCAAATTTAAGGCATGTTTTGTGAGTCCCTATACGAAGACAATTTCCGTCAGTGAGAGCCAATCCCCATTACAGCCCAATAGCCCAGATTGTTGAGTAGACTTGCTAAGCCAAAGCAGCCTCCAAGTAAGCTGCTGAATCTGAAAACCCTAATCCTCGCTCCGCACAAATCATTACCGTTTAGGGTTTAGGGTCTTGGGTCGGATAGTATTACGCACATCTGAATGAAAGTTGAAAGTTATGCCCAACATTGACCCAATAATGGGTCCTTGAGGTGGGGGGGCGTTTGTCATAAGGATTGGGTTAGGGCTTTTGAGCCCTTAAGCCTATTCAATCCCTCCCTTGAGAAGCTCACACTTGGCATGAGGCATACTGGGCATACCTACAGAAGCTCCAGGCAGATTTAGTATACCGTTGAAGGCTTTAGGGCTTAAGGTTTGAGGCATAGGGTTTGAGGTTTTGGGTTAAGGGCTCAGGATTGAGGGCTAGGGATGAAATTACGGTTGAGGGATCATGATTCGGGGAGTACTGTCCAGCATGGTGTTGGTGCAATCCCAGAAGCTGTAGAAACCGAAGCTCCAAGTGATTTTGGCAAGGGTCTGTCTCAAACCGGAAACCCTGACGCCTAAGTATTTCTGGGTTCCTTTGGCAAAGAGGTTTAGAGATATGTCGTGCTTTGGGTTTCTCTTAAATGGATGGACGCCAAGGATTTACTAGCTTTATACGGCGATTTGCAGGATACCCCTCAAGCGGTGTGCAGGGATTCTTCTGAGAAGCCTCAGGATGCCTCAATTTTGTCTGGGGCCGATGTGCTGCAAAGATTCAGAGCCTTGGTTCAAGGTTCTTACGTCAGGTGTTCAGCATGTGGTGGTACATCAGGGGGCCAATTGTCGAGAAAATGCGTAAACCGCAATCCCCTACCATACATAGACTCTGAGATTGGGCATGGGGCAAAGTCTCATTTGGGATTGCCTATAGGGCTTAGGACCTGTCTGGACTGTACAATTTTTTTTAAACGTTGATCTAGGGCCGCCGGTTCACCTCAACATCCGTGGTTAAGAATCAACACAAGAGCCTACCGCTGTTTTGTGTTGAAGCCTAAACTGCCTAAACTTCGACGCTTCCAGGCCCTACCCTTCCCTCGAGCTAACATGGGAGCCGCGCCTTACAAACACTACTGTCCTTTGGTTCGTTGACAAATGTCATTATAGGTGTCCATGCTAGTCTATCGGAGAGTAAATCCTAAATCCCATCCTAGACATCTGAGCCCTAGTGTCCAGAATTTAGGCTCAGTCGCTTGTAACTCCATGACTTAGCGGTTGCTAATCCTTGAAGGCCGCACAGCACAACTAGGAACCCCCATTAAGACGGGAAAAGCTTAGGATTTTAGATCTTGGCTTTAGGGCCTTCATGTTTACACTCAAAAACACACCAAGCTACTGGACATGCCTTGTCAGCAAGCTTTAGCAGGCCATAGACTCTGGCACCCCACGATCATCTAGGGGATCCAACACTTACTCCCTCTGTCCAAAATCCCAGAGATGGAGACGCCAAGTCGTACCTTCGTTCAGAAGTATGGGGTTTAGGTTAGGTGGAGCCCCCACCCAGTAATAGTGAGTATGAGGGATAATAGGGATTATATTAGGGTCCTCTTGTAACTTGTATTCCTAGTATACCACTATTACAGGGTGGGGGGTCCTCCTAAGGTTTAGGGCTTATGGTTGGGGCTCTTTTTGCTTTCATTCCTGCACACACTTTGACCGGGCGGCCGGGCTCCTCTGCCTGGACCCCTAAACCCCTACAGTCCAAGATATATAAGCTATAGTCTAAACTCCTTAAGGGGGGGATATATAGGGGGTTATTTAGGGGACTACGATAAGGGTTATTAAGGGGGATACTAGGAGTTTAGACTATGGCCCATATAGCTTTCCAAAATCCTAGAAGCCCTGAATAGCACCTGAAGCCAAAAGCTCCATAAACCCTGAAACCATAAACTCTGACAGCCCTAAATCCAAACCCCTACACGCCAAATCCCTACACCCCAAAAGGCCAGACTCTGAACCTCTCAACCCTTAGATCCCATAGGTAATCACGACCCAATTTCAGCTGTACGTAACACTCCGCTCTAAAGCCCCAAGTCCCTTTAAATGCTGATAGATGGAATATACCTGCAGCTTTAAGTGGGCTATAAGTACGAGTCTAGTCGGGATATGTCGGGATAGAATTACACTTGAGGACAAATTGTCCATGAACCTCCAATCAAGCACCCCTTTTAATGTTGAGCTGAGAAGGTTGACAACTTCGGCCGCCACGGGAGCCTCCGCAAATTTTCCCGTAGGGTTTTGTTTGTTTTTGTAGCGAAATGGGTTTCGAACTTTGCTGTTGGGGCTTACAAGGGCTTGGGTCCTAAACGGGCGTAAGGGTTTGGGTGGTTCAAGGGGTTCACGGTCTAGGGGGTGTAGGCAAGGTTAGGGTTAAGGTTTTGTGGGTCTTTGGGACTCCTACATTATACAGGTAATTGGGCTTGAAGGTTCCGGGTTGCGGCCTCCAATGGGGTCCTGAACATACATGTTTGCGTTTCCCTCGCCTATGGCAGAATCACCGGAAGACCCTGAACCCCTAAACCCTAAACCCCAAACCCTAGGGCAGCTTAAACTTGGTGTGATTGGGAGCTTTCAGGTAAGGTTTCCAGAGTCTAGAGTTTACAGGTGCTGGGTATAGGGCTTAAAGTGGATGATGGGTTTAGGGTTTAAGGGCTCTAATTGCTTGTAACAGGAGATCCTAAACCCTAGAATGTTTTGTTGGAGACTGGAGGTGAGAAATGTTACAAACTTTACAGCTTCCTGAGAAGCATCAGCATAGAGGCCCCTCGCAGAGCTGCGGGTAAGAATTTGGGGTTTAGGATTCCATTTGGGTTACAAATGAGCTATGGTGAATAATAGGGTTGCAAAGGGACCATCCAGAGTGGACATAAGGCCTTTGGTAGTTTCATATAGTGCGTTATATCTTCCCTAAATAGGAACCTTTTGTCCATTAAGGGTGTTGGCATGTTGACTGCAGCTCATATGGTGATGCGGTTCCTAGACGGCTATAACCCCAGCCCAACACTAGAACCTAGGGTTTAGGGTTTGGGGTTCGCTGAAAACACAGGTTTTGTGTCAGACACATATGCTTTATGATCAAGGTCCCATACGGCAGGTTCTTCAAGGGGGAGCTTCTCACAACCAACCCCCACGGAAACTCATGATGGGGACCTCTTTCACTCCTACCTAGTGTATCCCTCCTGTACTGAAATTCTGACTGGCCGTTAAACTTAGCCCTGACTACATTTGACCAGCCATGCCTCAACGCGGGCGGCCTACTACAAACATGAGAATGATGAGCGGATGCTTTGATTTTTGATCGTGGAAGATCCTGATCTTTCAGCAAGCATGCAAAGGAGCTTCTTTGTCCTGGAGAGGCTGGGAATCACTCAGGCTCGGGCAGGGTTTGGAGAAGAATTCTCGACTCCAAACCCTAAGTAGATTCTAGACCGTGGATCTTTTTGGTATACCCAAGCTCGGCAGCTGAAATCGCGCACTGCAAGCGCAGAACTCTTCAAGCTAGAGCCCTTAAAGCGCCCCCCCCACCTTGGTCTTTGGGTTCCCAGAAGTCGGAGACATGAGGGTTGTGTAGGCGTCATTTACGCTCACGGCTGCTTTTGGGAATTGACAAGGCTTACGCATGGCCACAGCTGGCAACACCGGCATAGTTGGAGGTAGATGAGGCCGTACAAGGCACGTAGCTCGAGACATTGCTTTTGTTTTTGGCATGGTTTTTTTTTTTTTTTGTTGCCTCGTTTGGGGTACTGTGCCTGAGCAGTAGCCTGAAAGCACTGTTTGTCAGACTTTGAAGCTTCTTCAGGTCTCGGACTGTGCTTCGCTATTACATCTCTAAATACCGTTGCTATTGCTATTTCTCTTGTTCTTATTCGCAGACTTGCTAGTGCCATCGCAAACAACATGAACTACGGGTAAAGGTCTCCCCCCACCCTCCGCAATGAGGTTGAAAGCAACCTCCGCTTGCCCTATGGTGACAATTCTCAACAATTCCATTTGCCCCACAACGAACCGTGAGATGTACTCCAACCCCAAAAGTAGGTAGAATGATAGCCGTATGTGCTGTTTTTAGGGGTTCTGGGTTTTTATGTTGCCTACTATTGGGGTCCAGGTAATTATGTAGGAAATCATCATCATCACCATCATCATCATTAAATTCGTGGGCGGGTGAGGGGCTGGGTAACAGCTTGTGTAACTGGAAGCTCTATAGCCTATGTTCGCGCCATTCGGAGACCGTAAGCCTTGTGAAGACAATTTTGAGACCTTCTCTCCACCCGCAACCCTGCAAACACTTCAACAAATGCTGTTTAAACTACAAACCCTGCATGACCCGAGTATACAAGAATACCACACTGCCCAAGGTATCAGTATGTATGGCGTGCAGGATTGTTGTATCAACTGTCACTTGCGCAGGCGTCCCGCGTCTTTGCTCAGAGGGCTTCTGGCGAGGTGAAGAGGCCACCGGGATGGGAGCTGAGGACATACCAGACGAAATCTAGCATTGTTTAGGCTCCCACATATGCTGTACTTCCTAGGATAGAAGGTATATAGCATGGTGCAAGATTTCCACCGCCCAAAATAGGAATCAAGGTTCAGGGTGCAGAGTTTAGGGTGTATTTGGTCTAGGGCGCAGATAGGAGTCAGGGTGTAGTGTAACAGAGTTGAGACTTCTTTGGGTTGCCAGCGAAGCAGCTCGGCTTGTCACAACGGTGTGAGGCCCCAAACTCTGAACCCCAAACCCAATTGTTCAGGCATATGGATTCGGGGTTGAGGTTTGCAGGCTCCATATCCTGCCGAAGGGATCCCGAAAACGTTGCAGGAAAGCAGAGGTGAAAAGAACGGAATACAGTAGCTAAATGTTCGCTGATAGATTCTGGATGATCATCCTCATCATCATCATCATCGTCTTCATACAGATAGGACCTACACGAAAAACCCTAAGCCTCAACCTTCTGCCATTTTGAAGCTTTACACCTTGAAGCCCGAACTCGAAGCACCAAACCCATGGAACCACTTTGGGCTGCTTCAGGATCACATAGGAGGTATTTGATACACAGGATTTGCACATATATATATATATGAGTTAATCCTGGGCTAGCACGGAAGCCCTATGCGGGCAAAAAAACCAAAGGAGAATGCCTTCCTTAAATGGATACCATAGCAGCTTTCATGTTTGCTTGCGGGAGTAGACGCTGCAGCCCACGATCCGAAACATCAGCTACGTTGCCTAGGTACCTCTTTCACAGCAATGAGGCGTTGAAAGACCTGACACACCAGGAGCGCACTTGTGTTTAAAGTTGCTTGGATGCTCATGGGTGGTTTAGCTAAAAAAGTTATATTCGCTTTGTCTGGGCTGCCTGTGAGGCTACTTGGACTTACCCATGAACCTGCGAAACAATCCACCTGTATGGATTCAAGGCTTCTCTTGATGCAGTCCCTCACTTGATTCGTTCTTTTTTTTGCAAGCCCTGGTCTGGGCTTCCAGATGAGCAAGGAGGATGGGTTTTACGTCCATGCTTTAGTTTCTAGACATGTCCCATTTCCATGTGCGTGGTGTGTGGTAGTGTAGGTGATAGGAATCCTTGCTTGCAGAAAAAAGGGTCCCGCAATCCGTAGAAACTCCCACATTGCCTGCGCTCTTGAATCAGGTTTGGTGAGAAGTCTTGGACGGGTGCGCAAAGTTTTTTCGAGTGTTTTGAAGGCCTTGCTGACTAGCCAGTCGGACCAGTCGGGAGTTTCTCAAAGATTCCCCTGGAATCATCAAAGTGGACCCTCAACATCCTCTTACAACCCACTTCCATCCGAATGCTTGGGATCTCCCGCAGAGGAGCACAGTAAATAAAGAACAGAAGAGCTCTGTAGGTGAACTGCAACTCAACACTACACTTTAGACTACCAGCAGCTCCCAGACCCTGAGTCCTAGCATGTGATGTCTGCAACCTCCAGACTCAACGGCCGATGCATTTTAGGGGTTAGGTGTTAAGTTTGGGGGCTCAGGCTTTAGGGTGATGCTTGAGGGTGTAGGGCAATCCTACCTGTCAACGTCAAGCACGCTATCCGCAGATGATGCAGTTTCCTGGCATAGCATTAAGACAGAATACTCGATTTATGCATTGCAAAAGGGAGTGTGCTGTACGGGGCGTGGTATTTCTAGACAGCGCACCATCGCAGGACGTGCTGCACAAGAGGGTCGGCAGCTCGGACACGCTTTGTCCTTAAACCCTAAACCCTACATACCATAGTAGTTTCCCGTGTCTCTTTTCCAATACCCTACACCCTAAACACTTTTGTAGTTCGCATTGTATTTTCCATTGTTACTCAGTCCCCTCCCCCCCTGCTCAACTTTCACCACTAAACACCGGAAAAACAAAAAAAACAAAAAAAAACAGGATTTGTCAGCGACGGGTTTTATTTGGAGAGCGTTGTCGGGCTTGGATCTTTGTGTAGTACTCTGCGCCTAGGTAACAGTTAGTCCGTCAACTCTTGCCTTTACCCAACGCAGAAAATGAAATCTACATTCCAGTCGGATTTTTCCGAAGACAACAGTCTTTGTAAGGCCCCCTAAGCCCTAAACCCTGAACCCTAGACCCTAGACCCTAAACCTCAAAATCAATAACCCTAAACCCCAAACCCTAGGCCCCAACCTCCATAAACCCCAAACCTTAAATCCCTTTTGGGGAGCCCATGCTCGTTTGGGGAGCGTCTCCATCTTGAGGGAGCTGTCCCTAGAAAGCTTGAATGGAGGCATCTTGAAGTTCAAATCCTGAGTTTAGTTTTTGGGTGTTTAGGGTTGAGGGTTTAGGGTTCTGATTAAACTGGTGGCCTTCATTTAAGGAACCTTGGATGTGTGTAGGGGTTGTGTATGGGGCTCCCGCTTGCAGATGCTCAGGTGAGAACGGCCCCCGCCCTCAAAAAGGAGCTTCTGGCGTTTGGACATTTTCAGCAGGGCAGTCCAATTTCACACCCCAAGCGGCCGAAGCCCCAAATCCCCCGGCCTAAGCCTGAAGCCCTGTAAGCCCTAAACCTCAAGAGCCCTAGGCCCTGGGCCCGAAACCTGAAAACCCTAAGCTCTAAAACCCTGACCCCTTGAAGTAACAACACCCAGGCCTGGCCTCCAGAACCCTCCCCAAAGAGTAGCGAGTAGCGTCTTTTTTCTGAAATGGGTCTGCATGGGGTTCCTGGTCTGTCTGCGGATGGGTGGAGCTTATTGCTTTGGATCTCGAATTCAGGATTCAAAATGTAGATGTTGGGTTGACAGTGCAGTCACTTCTGCTGGATGTTTGGGGAAGTTGAAAGTCACAGAAACTACTGGATGTCGTGTGTTGCGCCCCTATCCTGCACCTAGGTATTGAAGCCTACCAGGCTGCAACCCACAAACCTACTTCGAGAGCCCTACACCCTAAGCGCTTTTTTCTCCAAAGGTTAGTTCAGTGGCTATGAGGTATAGAGTTTCCGGATCATTCTTGACAAGCTCGTGCAGACGGGAGCCCCAAACCCATCCAACGTCCTCGACAAAGCTGACAATCTGCCACTAACGCGTGCTCAAGGGGGAGCGGGCGAGGGAGAAGTAGGCATGATTGTAGGCACATTATGGGGATTCATGGGGCGATGTTTGGGATAGCTAGCTGGCCGCGCTCCCCCGCTACCCTCTCCTTGCTCCACGTTTTGGTAGAATCTCTGCCCAGTTTTTCAATTTGGTGAGCATATACAGAGTTCCCTAGAATATACTGATGAGTGTACATATTGGTTGTCCAGTTTGGGTAGACCATAACACGACCATGGGTCATGTCTAGCCAAAGCCTTGTACACTACTTTGTCTCGCAGGCCACAAAACCCTAAATGCTATCCCAAAGCAGGAGACTCTAAACCCTGAACCCTGAAATCCTAAACCCCAGACCCTAAAATCCTAAACCCAACGCTCCAAACTCTGAACTTTGAAGAGGTGTGCAGCTTCGCAGAGTATGCGCTGCAGATTCCCGGACAGGCCGCCCCCACTTCGGTTAGTTAGGGTTTACTGGATCAATGTTAGGGATCCTTTATACTTTTTGGGGTATGGGATTCCTTATATTTATGTAAAAAGGATCCTTTTTTCTTCCTATGGTAATGTGGGCTAGGTTTAGGGTTTGTAGGGTTTACAGTTTGTAGGGCTTGGGGTGTACTGTTTAGGGTTTAGGGTTTGCAGGGTTTAAGGTTTATAGGGTTGAAGGTCTAGGGCTTAGGCTTCATAGGATTTAGAGTTTAGGCTTAATTAAAGGGTTTAGGTCTGAAATTTCTGCATGGTCCGAAGTAACTCATAGTTCAGGGATTTTATGATCAATAGTAGCTAAACCCTAAACTAAACCTCACCAAGCCCAAAACCGTTTAGCCCGAAGAAGCCTGATCCCACAACCACCCCAAAACTTCAACCATACTTGAAGTTCATCAGCGAAGGCAGCTTAGTGCTTCCTTCGGCTTTTGGTTTGTTGGGTACTCTTACCGGCGCCTTGGGAAAGTTGGGGGACTGAGTATAGATCATGTATCGGGGGGATGTTTCTGGATTTTGCCCGGATAGCTCAAGATTTGTTGAATGCAGAACCCCAAGCTCTTAATCTGAGAACCTTGAACTCTGCGCAAAACCATGAGCCCAGAACCCTGACCTCTGAACCATACACAGGTACGTCGTGAAGGTGCCATGATACGTGAGAATGGGCTGGCGTCTCAGCTCTAGCTGTGCTGCCGGGATTTAGGGTCTAGGATCTAGGGTTTAGGGTTCAGCATCTAAGCTTGTGATCTAGGGCTTACTTGTGTGTATGCATGTAGGTTTTTAGGGCTTAGGGCGTGTGGCGTAAGGTGTAGGGTTTAGGAATCTTGCAGTCGATTTTCGGGGTTCGCTCCTGGTATCCTTCCTGTACTACGTATCACGTGGATCTGTATCACGTGGATCTGTGCTACAGAGTCGCAAAACAAACAGGGAAAGATCTCCAATCCAGAACCCCAAGAACACACTGAACCCTCACACTTGGACCCTACACCATGTAAAGGAAGCCCCGACAACCATGCAAAAGGGCGGTAGGTTTGAGGGTAGAAGAACAGGCTTTGAAGCCTAACAATCTTGTACCCGGAGCCCTATTGCTTGGGGTAAGCCACGATCCCAATGCACCATCAGGCGCAATTTGACCTGTCACATGCTGCTAGATGGTCACAGAAGGGTCCACCACACAATTACTGCAGACGCTTGAACACGTACAATGTGATCCCCAGGTAATCCTTGATTTCTTCCAAAATTTTGGACCCTCCACAGTGCCTTCTAAATACATGCCAGCCTCATACATAGAAGTCACACTCTGCGTTTAAACTTTGAGCGGCTTAGAAGCTAGGATAGTCATATCCTCGAACCTCATCCCATGCCCCCAGGCCTGAACATCCGATAAGAACTAGCCCTCAACCCTAAACCCTAAATCCTGAACCCCAAACCTTCAGCCCTAAACCCTGGCCGTAAACTCTGAATCCCAAAGCGCAGAGAACTTGAGCTGATGGTGCAAGGACAAACGCCTCACTGTAGGGGCACAAAGAGCTCGCATAGGGTTTAGGATTTCGGCTCTAGTTGTTTGGTGCGACAAGTAGATGTACTTACTCAAGAGACGCAGCATGACATCAGTTATCATATCTATCATGGAAACCCTGATCGTCACACTGGCCTTGCCAAGTTGCGACCCTAAACCTTGTAGCTTAAAACGCGAAGCCCAAAGTCACAAGGGGATCCTAAACCCTCAATCCTACCCCCTAAACCCTAAACATCCTTCTACCCCACTTGGAGCTTGCTGGACACGCCCAATGGTTTCCAACATCATCCAGTTATCATCAACCATAGTATGATGTATTTTCGGTACTGCCCCCCATTCAGTAACAGGTGGGTATTAGTTATAATGTGAAGATGTCTAGCCCTCAATATTGCCCCTGTTATAGACGACTGTTGCTGGGTGGGGGCAGTAGCCAAGATGTACCTCAGACCCCATTCGAATTATTCAGGCCCCTACACTATTCAAAGCCCAACCCTAAATCCTAAACCTTAACCCCTAAAAACCTGAAGCCCCAGCTCCCTGAAGCTCTTAGTTCCTAGACCCGGAACCCTGCTCTTATGGGTTTCTCAGGGGTTTTGGTTTTGGGAGCCTGGGCTTCAGAGTTCAAAGGCTTGGGGGTTTGGCTTAGGGTTTATGGGCCAATTACAGAGGAAACTTTAGAGTCTAAACCCTAACCCAAAGCCCTAAGTCTTGAACTTTGAAGCCCAAGCCCCAAACCCAAAACACCTGCATATTTGCAGGTTCTGGTCCGCCAGCACGCTTCGCGGTGGGAAATGTCGCTGGCTGCGGGCGGCGCAGAATTTGAAGGCAGCTTCATCATCAAGTTTGCTTACTGGGGGTCAGAAGGGAACAATGCAATTAATTACACAGGTAGCATCTAGGGATTGTATTCCCTTACTCCCTACAGCCACCCGTAAGTGTAGGATACAGCATCATCCTGTGATGGAAACGGTTACTTCCCAGGCCAGAGAACTCATCAACTAGAGGCTTACCTAAACCTTAAATCCGCTGCATGCTGAACCCTCAACCTCAAACCCTAGCCTCAGCCCTGAAGCCCTTAGCTCCTGCAACCCCCAGCCCCTAAGCCCTCACAACCAACAGCCGGGGATTAGGGCTTAGGATCTAGGGGGACTAGGGTGGAGCGTTTAAGGTTCAAGCTCTGAAAGCCGGCGGCCCTAAATCGAAGAGGCAGAAGTCCAAACCCTGAACCGCTGCGGCAGAAACCGGAAACCTCATGTGAGCTATGGCCTAAATTCCATAAAGGGGGTTTATAGGGGGACTATACAAGGGAGCATTATGGGGCTTATGAAGGGGGATACTAGGAGTCTAGACTATGGCTCGCATCGAAGTCCGGAGGAAGATCGGAAGTTTCTCAAAGCTACCCTATAGAATCTGTAGTACGGACCCCCGAAGAAAAAAAACTCTGTAGAATATCCATGAAGCCGTAAGTTTTAACCCCCTCAACCCTTAAACCTTCAATCCCCTAAACTCCAAGCCCTTCATGTATGTAATCCCTATATAACCTCTCTATAATTCCTAATTATACAAATCCCTAGATAGACCATAATCGCCATATTACCCCTATATAATCCTTGGACCCCCAGTTCAAACCGCAATATGTACTATAGTCTAATCTCGTTAGAGGAGGTTTTATAGGGGACTATATAGGGGCGCATATTCGGGACATGTTATAGGGGATAGCAACAGGGATAATAGGAGTTATGATTATGGCTCATTTAATTAGCCCGAAAACCGAAACCCGAACCCTAATTTTCTAAACCCCAAACGCTAAGCCCTAAACCCCAATTTTCTAAACCCTAGGCCCTGAACCCTAATCCCCAAAACCAAAACCCACACCCCTAAGGCTTAAACCCTAAGCCCTAAACCCAAAACCCAAAGTTCTAAACCACAGTATATCCCTTAGGAGGACCCCCCACCCTGTAATAGTGGTATCAGAAGAATATCAGAGGACCCTAATACAATCCCTGTTATCCCTTATAGTCACTATTACTGGGTGGGGGGTCCACAGGAAGCCCAAGAGCCGCCTTTCGTCAGGTTGGAGCCCTGGTGGACCGGAGCCTGTGCAGTGAATTTCAAACTTTGGAGGCCCTGCGCTCCTAGAAGTGTTAGGGATTACAGGTTTTTGGGTTTAGGGTGTGGGTTTAGGTCCTTAGGGTGTACGGTTATGTTGATTTTAGGGTTCAGGTTTCAAGGTTTAGGTTGTTCAAGTCTTGGGGTTTGTGCTATTTGGGGTTTGGTTGGGGGGGTTGGGGTCCAGGGTTGAAGCGCATGATGTAAGGATGATATATTGCTATGTATGGAGTGGTTATCTACAGGTTCTATACCCTAGTGACCCCAAAAGCTGAAAAGGCACTGGGGCCCAAAGTAGGATCGCTATATACCCTAAATCCTCGACCGTGCTGGGCAGGGTTTTTCTGATCCAGGGTGTAGGGTTGTCACTTACTGTTCCAGGCGGAGTGAGTTACAAGATCTTAAAGGGGTTGCTACAAGAAGGGTACCCTACTGCTCGCCAAGGCTACCTACTGTCCTCCAGCACCTACCCCTGGGACCCATATCCCTTAAGGACCTGATGAGTGGGGTGTGAATCAAAGCTGCCTGCCCTTCGTCCCCTTTGACGAGTAATCCCCGCCTGCTAATACAGACCACCCCCAACCCCCGCAATACTAAATGCGCCAACTCAAAAAGGAGTTTTGTACCCAGGGTTCCCTAAGCCACGCTCTTCTTATTGTCCTGCTTGCGAGCAGCTCCGCAGCGTAAGGATCCGTGCCAAAAAGTGGCATCGGAAGCCAAGCTGCAAGTGGGCTCCATAGATCAAGAAAAAGTTGTGGGTGGTATTTTATTTGGGGATACTATGGTACCCATTATAGAGTAAGATTATATCATCCTTTTGGGGTATAGTATTCTATAGAAGGAATATTATCTTATGGTTTAATCACCAAAAACAAGCTTACTCTTGTATCTTTGATGATAAGCACTGCCCCCTTTGAGTGGACCGCTTCCTTCTCTTCACAATACCCGGTGTGCGTTGGGCCTCCCGCTGTACCCTGTTTTTAACTCATACTTTTTGCATTCGAAGGATCACTTGACGCATGGATACATTTGTTCTGCATTGAGAGGTTCATGAGTAATTCTGTTTGGCGTTGGATGACGAGGTGATGCGAGTACAGTCATCTTGTTAAGTAGCGCGCCCCCCAAATCTTTAGTTTCCAAACTGCTTTTGAGAACCCTGAAAGTGTGTAACGCGGCCAGGAGCTTTGCGACATTGCAGAGGAGGCCCCTGACGCGTCAGCTACGGCTTGGGGTTTAAAGATGGTATCAATATTTTGGGCTGCGTGTGTGGTGGCTTGCCGGCTTGTTCTACACGAGTTCTGCAGGTTTGGGGTTTAGATTTTCAGGTGCGGAGTTTCCAGCCGCTGTGGCTCGGTGGATATGTACTGTGTTCCCTGGAAGTCAAACAAGGCGTATGGACATTTTGAGGCGTTCGAAGCTCTAGGGTTGCAAAGGTTCCCTTTGACGATGGACGACTGCAAAGTGCCTACTACAGGGGCTTAAATATTGCAAAGAGTATGTATGCTGAAGAGACATCTTGTATACTTGTGGTACGGGCTACGTCAAACAGACATCGAAAATGAGGTTGGTAGTGATCTAGGCCCCCTATTACGCACTACACCGTCTACCCTAAAACCTCAAAGCAACACCTTAAACGTCCTAACCAAGCACGAGCCCCATATTCCCGTATTTATATGTGTGCATACAAGGAACCTTATATACCCCCTGTCAACCCTCAATCCTGAACCCTTACTCTGCCTTACTCTACCAAATCATAAGCCCGAGGCCCCAAATTCTTTAAACCAAGGGTATGGAAAGGTCCCCGCTGAAACCCAAACCCTAAAGTATTATGGGCAAATGCCCGGAGAGGCTGCCAATGGCGCCACCCTTTTGCATGGCGAAGCTGGGGTGAAGGCCAGGCACCGTGCGGGTTCAAGGGGGTGACCAAGGTTTAGGTTTTGAAGTCCAGGTTTTGGGGTTTGATGGTTTAGTCGTTTGCCTTTGTTTTGGGGCTTTAAGGTGTGGATTTACAGCCGGCTTTGGCGCGCAGGGCTTATGATGGGGGTTCTCAGGATAATAATTGTCAAAGCCGTGTAGATCGAGAGGGGAAGATCAAGGGGTTGAGGGTCAAGACGTGTACGGTTTCGGACTTCACTTTCCAAAAGAACCGTCCCCTGCTTTGGGAACCCTGAGCCTAAACCCCATGTCATGCTGTGCCTTGCAGGAGCGGTGCTAATCAAACAGCTCCAACCCTTGAGGCCGGACCTTTTTAAATCACCCTGAAGACGCTAAGCCTTAAAACCTAAACCCTTTAAAACCCCACAACCCTACTATTTGACAAGGAGCCCTAATGTCATGGTTGAGGGTTTTCAGCTTAGGGCTTCATGCTTTAGGGTTGTTTCTTAACACCTTCCTGGAATAAGAGCCTCAAGCCCTGTTAGCACCATCGTCTACTTGGAGAATCCTCGTTTTTATATAGCGGTTAGGTGGGGTGTCGGCGGGTGTGGGGGCTGGGGGTTCGGGGGTTTGTTTTGCAGGCGATGGCCAAGATTCATCCAGGCTCTAGGATTTTGGGCTTGGATGTTAGGGTGAATTTGCTGGTGAGGTGCTTCAATGTTGGATTCACGATGTTAATCCACAATACGGGATTTTGGGGTTAAGGCTTAAGCTGTAGGATTCAGGGTTTAATTAACTGGTGCCTTACAGGAAATGAAGATACGGCTCTATATAATTCCCTTTAGTGGTCATTATAGCCATTCTCCCATTCCTTGCTAGGCACCAAGCAGTTTACGTAGGCTTCAGGGGCTGCCACATTTGTGGTTCTTCCAGCATTTCCGTGGGCGCAAATCTGAAGCCTGCAACTTGTGTTTATCCAGTGTTTAGGGTGTTCTAGCCACTCTGATAATCACCCCCAACCCCCTGAGAACAAATGTTCCGAATGTAGTACCATTGTAAAATGGGGAGAGTTTGCGATTGGGGCGGCAGTGGGTCTTAATTGGGGGAGAGGGGACTAGCATGGTATGGGGCTTTGACATTTCCTGATATGCGTAGTAACCCTGGCGCCCTGCTCGTTGACCGTTAACAGAAAAAACGAATGGCACCCGTTGCGGTAATGTTGCAGGTATGCGAGCTGACAAGGCTGAGTGAAGTGATTCCCGGTAGCTGCATAAGCCCACCTTTATTGACTTTTTTTGGCTTATGTAACCCTACTAGACTAGCGAGGGCCGCCTTTGGGGCAGCCGGGGAACTCAGCAACTAGGGACTCTTGAGTTGCTCTCGAACCGTGCTGAGGGTTTTGTTTCTGAAGAGGGGCTGTAGTTTCCACCTGTTTCGGCTTTCTTTCGGGGCTTGAAGTCTTCGTACCTTGGCGTCGAGTTGGTGTACGGTACAGCAGCTGGGTTTGAGCATCATAGAACTGAGCAGTAGCAGCGCTCAGAGCTTTGGTGCGATCTGGAATGTGAGCGCCATGGATGCCCTGTGACAACTCTGCCAGACCCCATTTGCTAGCCCTAAGCCCGAAGTGTACACCCTCAGCAGATGAGATTCTTCTCCTCTTTGCAGGCGCTGGCTCACAGCGCTCGGGACATGATCAGTCTCAACATGCTTAGGCTATTCACCTAGTTTGGTCTTTTCTTGGGTTCCCATTCCTGGGTCCCCGCAAAATGCTTTCGCTGCAGCAGCAGAAAATTTGCCCGTAAGATTGATATCCAAACGAATACAGGTGGTGGTCATGAGAACATGATCGACGCCAGCGAGGCACTACCCTAACCTGACCTATGCTTAAGATGGCGTCTTGGAGCGGAGCCCTATAAGACCCCGGACAAAATCCCAAGTGAGACTACTTGTATTCCCTTGCCCGCTACCCCTTCTGAACCAGTCACTAGCTACTAGACTGTTGGCGCCCTCTTTTGGGCAAGACAATCCTGAATCTCAAACTCCGCACTTCAAGCCCACACCCAATTTTTTCAGATTTGGTAAGGTCTGAAATCCTCAACCATTCCTCCATCAACACGCACACCCCTTCGGAAGCCCTTTCGCGGGTCTCCCCAATCCTCCAACCCAAGAAACCAGCCCAACACACCTTGCTAGTGGAGCTTCGCGTTGTCTGCCCTGCTATGCAACATGGAGTCTCAAGTCTCCAGCTACCGCATGGAGCCTCCGATGGCAAGTGCAAGGGGTTTGGGGTTTTGAGAGTTAGGGCTTGGGTTCGCATTTTTTGGGGAGGCTTTGTAGTGAATTAGGGGTCCCCTCATGCACACACCAAACACAAAACCTTTTTATGGTTCAACAAGAGACCTGGAAACCCAATACCCACCAAAACCTAACCCTAAACCCTTTTTTCATGTTCCCAAGATAACCCCAATACAACCCCAAGATTCCCCCGATAACTATCTGGGGTTCTTGGCTTGATCTGGCTATGGGGGCTCAGGCCAAAGCCCAAATCGGAGAACTTGGAAGCAAGAAAGGTTAGTACTATTGTTATTACTTTCATATTGTTATGACTATTACTGTTTTTACTATTAGCATTGCTATTATTACACTTCTCACTATTATTGGGAATTCCTGCAAACGTCATGCAGAAGCAGGTTTGGGGTTCAGGGTTCAGGGTTTAGAGTTTAGGGTTTGGGGTCAAGGGTTAAAGGTGAAGAATTGCAGACACCCATTTTCTTCCCTCTGCAGCCCGCATATGAGAATAGTCATTTGTAATCTCATATAGCGTATACCCCAAAGCCCTATTCTAGTCAGTAAGCCCTTACGGTAGGGTATGTTACGTTGCAGCTGCCAAGCCTGCAGGTGCTTGAGCTCCAAGTTCTTAGGCATGATTAGGATTTCGGGTTTAGCGCTTAATTTTTGTTCTAGTATAAGTAAATATCGAAAAATATTGGCTATTCTAGGTCTAGGGGGATTACAGTGGGGGGGGAGCGAGCAGGCGTCATCTCCAGGCGTTTTAATGTAGGATGAGTATAGGGTTTAGGGTTCAGGGTTTAGGGTGTACAGTTCAGGGTTTAGGGTTCAGGGTTTAGGAGAACTGCCACGCTCCCCCTTCATCACAAGTAAGGGAGGAAAGGGGGCAGGATTCAGGGTCTGGGTGCTTTGGAATCTTTGTTGCCAAGAAGTCGCTGTGGCTGCGTGAGACTTGGTGATGGCCGCTTTCCCTTTTGGCGATGCTCCTTTCTGAAGGTGAGGACATTGCATAATATTTAGCAGCATGATCCTTAGCATCATTTGCAATCTTGTAACCTGCCAACTTTAGAGTAGCAAATGTGCATCACATCATTTGGTGTGAATATCTCCTCATGTACAGCCATGTCAACTAATCTGTAGACCCTGTATTCTGATGCCATATTGGCTCAATACTAGGGCCCTTGAGCTAACCCCGCTTCGCAGTGTTCAAAAGCTCTGCGCGACCAGATTCAAACATTCCTTTGAAGCTTCAAGTGTAGATCCCTTTACAGGGTTCCCAGACCTTACGT
>CAJNIZ010047618.1:15445-35568 GCA_905231905.1 Symbiodinium pilosum | reverse complement strand
TATGGCTCCATCTGGGCCTGGGGCTTTGTCAGTTTTCAGGGATCTGATTGCGGCGCTCACTTCATCTGCTGAAAAACTATTTGTGTTCATATTGAGGTTTGCTTGCAAGATTTGGCGTCTATTGAACTCTACAGGTTATCCTATGTAAACCCAAACCCTGCAGCTTTGGATTTTCGTATGTGGGGGGTTTCCCCAAATTAGGGATACCTTTTTGAGGGTCCCCATAATAAAGATTACAGTATTTTGGGGTCTGTGTATGTATGGAAGCTGACATGTGGGCCTGTGGCGCATGTTGCAAGAGCAAAATAGCGTTGATGTGATATTGAGAATCTGCGCCGGGTTCCATACCCATTCGAGCTTCCTGTTTCCAGAGGGCAATTACAACAAGGAGGTTCTGAGATCAATCAGGGTTTGAGGTTTAGGGGCGTCCTAAGGCTTTCTGAGTGGAATTCTCTCATTAGATTTCATCTGCGTGTGCCGAACCAACTGCTGATCCTGGAGTCTGTGTGGCATCCATACGCACTACTTCGTCAGGCGGAACTTGGCAGCAAGTCCCCTGAACTGTATAAGCCGTGAATAATGGTTTGCATTTTCTTTTCCATTATCCCCATATAACCCCTATATATACCCTATAATCCCATATAACCTCCATATAACCCCTATAATCCCTGTAGTTTCTATTTTCTTTGCCATTATCCCTATACAAGCCCAAAAAAAACACTCTGAGACTCAGACTGCATGTGGCCCCATGTCCGCAAACGGCGGAGGCGCACATGAAGGGCCCAACGCCCGGGCTCCGAAACCCCAAGCTTTAGACTCCGAACGCTAACCCCTAAATCCCAAACCCTAGAGCCTTCTTCTTCTCCTTCTTCTTATTCTTGTTATTCGCGCAAACCTCTTCCTAAACCCCAAAAACTGAATAAGTATAACAATGGCCCCAAACCCCTGAAAACAGCCCCGCAAGCCATCATCTCACATGCTTGGGGGGCTTAGGTTCTGCTTGCGCGGCGGGTCATGTGAGAACATGTGTGAGGTCTGATTGGCGTCCCAACAACTCCAACTATTTGCTCTCGCTGGTTCTCGTTATAATAAATATTATACGTAGTCTAAACTCCTCGTACCCGCCTTTAATAACCCCAATGATCCTATGTAACCCCCTTTCAGAATATTAGTCTCTAGCTCAAACAAAGCCTTCATTTCTTAAAAAGCAACGAGCTTCATCCGGGCCAGGGGAGAGCGGCTATTCATTCCCTCTGCTATGTCAGGTTCAACTGGCAGTTTCCCAACATTAGGGGTACCTTTTTGTGGGTCCCCATAAGAAAATGTAGTAGTTGTGGGTCTATATGGTGTTGCCCTTGTTCATCTGGCAGTTTCCCAAAATTAGGGGTAGCTTGTTGTTGGTCCCCATAGTAAAGATTGTAGTATTTGGGGTCTATATTGGGGTTCCCCCTATGTAGGGGAACTATCATCTGGGGTAACGTGGAGCTCTGTGCGGTCAGCTGAAAAGACCAGAGGAGAGCTGGCGCCTTCTTTGGTTTCAGGTGGCTAACCAAGTTGTTCCTACTTGAGCCATAGTCCAAGCTCCCAGTATGCCCCTCTTATAACCATTATAGTGGTACTCCACATAGCCCCTTGTATGACACCATGTAAGGAGTTTAGATTATTAATCAGCTCACATGAAAAGTTGGCAAGCGCGGTTGAGGGGGCTCAGAGCTTAGAATAGTTTTGGGGAGCTGAAGATTCCGTGTTGGGGTCCGTCAGAAGATGTCATTTCTTCAAAGTCCAAGGAACGTTTCGACAAGGAGTAGGAGACAAGGATGGTGTACAAAGTGGGCTCGGATTCTGCAGAACCACTATACTAAGACTTCGCAAGGCAAGAGGATTTTCCGATGGACTCCAACTTGCCAACTTCTAAAAATGAGGGAGGGCCTTCCGTGGGAGAACGGCCGAAGATGACATCGTCTTCATAGGCCACCGCAAGCTCTAAGGACTTGTACCCCCAAACTGGTTCTAGCAGACTGCACTGAGGAACCAGAGTCGTCGCAGCTCGCTCGTTCAAACTCTTTTTCCTGCCAACGGAGGCAAGCTGTGAAGGCGGGTGGCGTATTCCGCCGTCCGCACGCCCTCACTGCTCTGGGTTTTTTCTTCAACTAGACAATTGCAAGCCAGCTGTTCTGCCACCTGGGCTTCATCACATCACTTGACAACTACGCACTGAATCTAGAGGACTATACGATGTGGATTGTTGTTTGGAAGCTGGCTTGCCCTAAAGCGCTGTGCTCACTTCAGACGCATTCTAACCAAGCTTGCCTTAGCTGCTAACTCTCTCAAAT
The DNA here is from genome assembly GCA_905231905.1 of Symbiodinium pilosum. Lineage (NCBI taxonomy): Eukaryota > Dinophyceae > Suessiales > Symbiodiniaceae > Symbiodinium > Symbiodinium pilosum. The sequence continues at coordinate 33,235 of CAJNIZ010047618.1, read as the reverse complement.
CGAGAGACAAATGGAAAGCATGCGGGTCTTCGGTTGAGATTGGAAACATGGTTGCCGGACAAGTGCGGTGTGTGCGCAGTTTTAGCCGACGCCCATGAATCATGAAGCTTTTCGGGCTCTTATCCATGACAGGTACTGTGCCCAACACAGCGAAACTGCCAGAGTGGCAGCGTAACGAACCTTCCCATCTTGTACTATCCATCCAGCAAGAGCTTCAGTTCAACAGCTTGTTCACCAAGCCCGGGAAAGGATACAATCGTCGTTAGGTAATCGAGGTCTAAAATCATGGTAGCTGGGATAGCCGGATTTGTAGCTTTTAACCACTCGACATGACAGAGCTTGGCTTGTAGAGACGGTGCTGGGTGCAAGGCCCCCCTGGGAGCTTGTAGAGATGAATTTCATTTTCCATGCAAATGGCCTCTAAGCCTAAAAAAGGGTCCTGGTACCTTATAGTCCAAGTACCTAATAGTTGTATACTGAATACTTAATGGTACTCAAATTATTTAAAATTGCTGATTCCCAAGGCCCTAGTACCTAACTACAAGTTATTCGGAGCCTCTTGGTAATGATTGCTCCCAATCAGTTCCCACGATGATCCGAGCCGTCCCAAACGGCGCGGGCTCGATGATATGCTGGATCCCAAGCGTACAATCCCACCTCGCTCATCAGCCCACATGAGCTATAGTCTAAACTCCTTAACAGAGCTTATAGAGGGGATTATATGGGGGTTTCCCAAATTTAGGGGTACCTATTTGGGGGTCCCAATAATAAGGACTATAGTATATTAGAGTCTAATTGGGGTACCCTAATTTTGGGAAACCACAATATACAGGCAGGAGCATTGTATGGGTTATTAAAGGGGATCCTCGGAATTGAGACGATAGCTCACATGGTGAGACCAAGAGAGCACGGCTTCAAAGAGTTGTCGCACTTAAGCTTCCGTTTGCCTACACAAGCTAATTGTCAACAGCGAGTTCCGGGACACGAAGCAAGATTCAACCCTACAAGCTTAGCCCAAATGTGCGACAAAAACACGCTGCTTACCTGCTATCCTCGGAACTGTGGTGCATGGTGTATGCAAAGATGTCCTTCATCCACTGTAGATATCCCCATCACCCCCTTTGAATCCCAATAAATCAGCCCTTGGGATGATTCAGGGCTTCCTGTCTTGAGGAAGACAAGCCTTAATCCCTACCCCGTGCATATTGCCCCTTAAGTTGATAGAATATGGGTATACGGAGTTCTTATTTTGGTGCTGGAGAATTCCATATTCTATCTACTTAACACCCTGCTGGTGCTGGGCTCCGGGGCGCAGGTTTCGCTCCCTGACAGCCAAGACCTGGAGGGTTTAAGGGTTCTTTGGGGGGGAGTCGGGGTTTAGGGTTTAGGGCTTCAGGGGTTGAAGGGTTCAGTGATGGTATAGCATACCTTAAATAGACCTGAAAATTTCAGTTCTTTAAGCTTCTACAATATTGTAGAGATGTTAGGGGTCCTTGCAAGGAGTATCCTGGGGTCGTTTCAAGACAAGCCCGCGTCATCTCCAAGGCTGTAGGGCTTACTGCTCATGAGGTTCCACCCCGCTTTTCGCAGGATATTCTGGGTTGCTGTTCAGGAGCTTACATTAAGTTACCATAACGGGTATGTGTATATATATATAGTAATTCATATGGTTTCCCTGAAATAGTAAGTTATAGTAAGCTAAATTAAGTTCCTTAACAGCAACCCAATATTTTGCAAGGAACCCTTCAACAGGTTGGTAGGCAGGCTCCTTGATGTACCATCTCCCAGACAAAAGGGGAACCCCATGCAAACCTCTTTCCAAGCACTATTGTCTTTCTCGGCCGCTTATGGTAATTCCCAGTCTTCTGGTTCTTGGTGAATTTGGACTGCGCAATGAGTCAAACGACACCAAACCCTCGCATGACTACCTGTCCGCTGTAATCCCTCGGGGCTTAAGTGATGCGGAACGCGAAGCTCCACACCATTAAACGGTCAGGACCCCAAACCCTCAAACCTAACCGCTAGGCATTCCTGCAAAAAGAGACCTGCAAAGGCTGGCCAAGGTGATAACGGATGATGATTAGGGTTTAAGGGTTTAGGGTTTAAGGGTTTAAGGGTTTAAGGGTTTCAGGGTTTAGGGTTTAGGTTTTAAGGGTTTAGGGTTTAGGGTTTAGGTTTTAAGGGTTTGGGGTTCAGGGCCTTTGGAAGCCTTCTCTTGCAGGGATTTCGATAACTGTTGTAATATAGGGGCCTAAATAATTAACAATAAAACTTTGAGGTCTATTTGAGGTACCCTATATTTCAATTTATACAAGGAATATGGCCTCTATCTTAAAGTTTTTTCGGCTCCGCCTCTATCCCCCTTGGTCCGTAAAGTGAACATCATTGCTCGCATGTCTGGAATCGCTTAAGACTTCAGGGAAATGCCAAGTAATAGCGATGCTCGAATCGAACCCAGCTATGCCCTATGACTAGTAACGACCATTATTGTCATTGGTATTACTATCCTTACCCACGCGCCCCGTGCTGCAACTCTGTTTCAAGTGCACCTTGTCTTCGCCCCCAACTTGAATGAGGACACGGTACCTGCTTCAGAGTTTGGGCTTGGGGTCTCGGGGCTGGTCTCTGCGCACCATCCCGAACCTCGAAATTGACCTTGCAGAGGTTCCTTACTTTAGCATTCCCGAGCAGCCCGTAAGGAGTCATGAAATCAAGACAGGCCTCGTAATGAGTACGCTTTCCTACTCAAAAATATGGACCAAAAGGAGCCCCAACAGGGTTTCCTGGCATTAGGGTGTAGGGCTTCATGGGGCTGTTGGAGGCTCCATGTTAGGCACCTGGAGGTCCGGGTGTTTAACCTATTCAAAGATAGTCACAGCTATAAGGTAGCTACACTTCGGAGACTTCATGCAGACCCGTGACTAATAAACGCTGAATATTAGGTCGTATGATAATCCGTCTTAAGGGGTGGGGGCTTATTAACCACGCGTCTGCATTATACGGCAGCTTCTCAAAATTTGGGCAATCCGAGATGAGTCCCAGTATGATCCTTTCATCCGATTATACGAACCCCCTTAAAAACGGACCCCGAAACCCTAAAAGCCCACCACATACTTTTACTGTACTTGGGTCATACAGCTAGGCCGGCTCTAGCTCAGAACCCGGTTAAGGGCTTAGGGTTTAGGGTTCAGGGTTTAGGCGATTTAGGGCTTAGGGTTCCTATGGCATCCCACTCTCGGTTCTCAAGCGGCTACCACATCCCACCCTAAACCCTCAATCCTAAGCCCTGAAACCTACACCCTAAACCCTTGCTCTCAGTTGCTCTTCTTGGCGCACTTCACCCCCTCGCTCTCAGCGCCCGCCCTTAGTGTAGATTTCTGGGTTGCTGTTAAAGGACCTGGAATTGAGTTACCAGAATATGGTGTATATAGGGTGTAGAGTTCGAGGTTAAGGGATTAAGGGCTTAAATCACCCTACTATGGGTATATAGGAAATACTAGGGTTTCTTTTATTCTAGCAACTTCATTTAAAATCCTTAACAGCAAGCTAGGATTTCTGGCTTGTAAACAGGCATGTGGGAACCAAGAAATGTTTCGCAATGTTGTTGTGGCCTCAATGGTGAGCCGCTTTCGAGTCCTGGTTCAAATAAAGATATGGCGACGAGAAACAGCCTCATCTTCACCGCGCATCACACAGGAAACAATACAGTGGTACACCTATGAGTGCCAGCAGTTTTGTAAACCCTATACTTGACAACATGGTGTCCTTTTCTTCCGCAAGCGGTATTTTGGCAAGGAGCAGAAATGGTAGGCTGCATGTCTAGCCCCTACATGCCCTGTAGATACTTGGTGAAGGCTGTCACAGGCTCAAACCCTGACACTCTGTGTGAGTAGCGCGCGTGGGCAATGAAGGGCCTGGCATTCCACAGCCATACGTTTTACAATCCTGAAGGGACGACACTTGTGAGTCAAAACGCAACTATTTTAAATTGTACACCGAACAGCAATGACTCATTGTTGAATCTATCAACAATCCCTCCAGGGGCTCCTATCTCTCCATCTCATCCCATATCACACACGGGTTGCTGGAGCCTCTCATTTTTCTAGAACCCTCCCAGTTGAGCCTATGTATGCCCTTGTAGTAAGGGCTTGGCGCTTTGCCGACAATTCGACCGCGGAGGTTATTGAACTCCTGCAAGGGGGTGACACGGTGCCAGGCATTGGTGGTTGTCGAAATTATATAGGGGTTATAATGGGTCTATAGGGTTTAGGGTTCAGGGTTGAGGGTTCAGGGTTTAGTAACCGACCCACCCCTAAAGCGAGACAAAAACTAAAACCCCTGTCCTCATCCACACACACATGGAAGCCGATACAGTACGGTCCCCTTTTGAAGGGCTTTCATGTTCGTTTGGTTCATAGTCTCGAGCACACTGTACGAGTATGCACCGTTGCTCAGGCAAGCTGCAGGTGTTTTTGGGATCTTGGGGTAGGCCAGCGATCTGTGACCATATGCTTCTCGGGAGCTGAACACAATAATCACAACTTTGTCAGGGTCAACCTAATCGGGGCAAATCCCTAACCCCAAAGCCCTGAAGATACCTGAAGCCTCTAGCTGCAAGGTATAGGGCCTCCCATCTGACAGGACTCTGGAAAAAATGTTATCCCCGTAACCAGACACCTTGTCTTTACGCAGAACACCTTAAGCCATAGCCCTGAAAACAATTCCTCCCATCATGCGCGCCACCGGTCAATGTTTTTGGCTGAAAGTGTTTCACTTCTGTCGCTTTTCGAGTTCTGACCATCAGCTCGAGACAAATGCGCGCATGAAGACCGCAACAAACCGACGTAAATAGGGTGTTCCAATCGCCGTCAGCAGCAAGTGTGCAGTCTCGCCATGGCTTCAAGATATGCGCGCTTGAGAACTGTGGCCTGTCGCGGTGATCGTGCCGCTCGCACGCTGACAGCAACTTGGCAATCTCTTCGCGGCCGCTTTGAACTCGCTTCATTGGTTTCACGACGTACGCCGACGGTCAGGCAATCTTCCAATAGCCATCCTTAGGCAAGCGCATGGGAGCTCTTGTTCCGTGACCGTGCCAAAGGGTTCTTGGTGGCACCAGCTTCAAACAGCAACCGTGCAACCTCCACATGGCCGTAGTCATCAGCAAACATCAGAGCTGTACAGCCATCGTTAGCTTGCAACTCCTTGTCTGCACCAGCTTCCAGCAGCATCTGTGCAATCTCCACATGCCCACCTATTGCAGCGAGCATGAGAGCTGTGTGGCTGTTGCGAGCCTGCAAGTCAACGTCACTGCCGGCCTGCAGCAGCAACTGTGCAATGTCTTTGTGGCCGTTTGAAGCAGCCAGCATGAAAGCTGTGTAGCCATTGCGACCTTGCAAGTCCTTGTCAGCCCCAGCCTTCAATAGCAACTGTGCAATCTCTACATGTCCTGCTTTTGAACCCAGCATGAGAGCTGTGTAGCCGTCGTTGCCCTGCAAGTCCTTGTCAGCACCAGCGTGCAGGAGCAACTGTGCAACCTTCACGTGACCATTAGATCCTGCTAACATGAAAGCCGTATAGCCGTTGCGACCCTGCATGTCGACGTCACCGCCAGCTTCCAGCAGCAACTGCACAATCTCCGCGTGGCCATTTGCAGCTGCTAGCATGAAAGCAGTGTAGCCGTTGCGACACTGCAAGTCTTTATCAGCACTAGCTTTTAACAGAAGCTTCGTAATCTCTACATGACCAGCTTGTGAAGCTAGCATTAGTGCTGTGTAGCCATCATTGCCCTGCAAGTCCTTGCCGGCACCAGCTTCCAGCAACACCGTCGCAATCTCGTGGCCGTTGTCAGCTGCGTGAATGCGGGCTGCGTAGTCACGATCCTGGAACCCCTTGTCAGCACCATCTGCCAGAAGCAACTGTGTAATTTCTACGTGGCCATTTTTGGCTGCAAGCATGAGCGCGGTGTAGCCATTGCGTGTCTGAATCTCCTTGGCAGCACCGGCTTCCACAAGCAAGCGTGCAGTCTCTGCATGGCCATGCATTGCAGCCAGCAAGAGAGCCGTATAGCCATGGTGGGTCTGAAAGTTCTTGTCAACACCAGCCTCCAAAAGCAGCCGGGCAACCGAACAGTTGCCCTTCCCACCCGCATGAACTAGCTCTCGGGCAGCTTGACGCTGCTGCTCCATGGTGCCGATGGGTAAGAGGACCAGCTGGATGTCCATGGGGACATCCAGCTTGTAGGAATCCTCTAGGCTGCTGCCTTTGTGATATAGGGAATGGAAAAGAAAACGGAAACTACTATTTAAGGTTTAGGGTAATTTAGAACTGTTTCAATTCCCAATTTAAGGCCATTTTGGTACTATTCAAATTTAAAACACCATTTGGGGTGAGGTCGGGTGAGGTCGCTTTAAATTGCCCAGCCTTTGTGAAGCAGCTGTTGCATGCAGAAAGGGAAGCCATGTAGCCTGCTCAGTAACCTCTTCAAAGCCCTCACCTCATGGAGATGGAGTTCCTCCATGCTGATTGCCGGAAGCTCCTGGCCCGAAATCCGCCAGATACGGAGCATCGCAGCAGCAAGCACTGGAAGTGTTCCTATGGAGATGTGTGTTGGCTAGTGTGCGTGGGCGCACCTTCACAAGTCAACGAAGAAACTGATCCCGAACGGAAATCTTTGCCTAAACCCTCCAGGAATATGGCTTCGTGTAGATTACAATTAGATCCCGATATACCCCTTATTCTATCTACTTAAGGGGGACTATACACCCCAATAATTGAGTTTTCGGAGCTTTACCATCCCAAAGACAGGGATGCTGATCATTGAGGTCGACATATCTTGAGACCTTGAGAAATGGAAATGCTGCATGCGCCCTGGCCATTCTTTCTGCCATAATATACTAGAATATACTGCAATATGCTAAAATATACTAGGGTGCCAGCAACATCTGCTTTTACGCATAACGGAGTTCATGAGGAGTTCAGGGCCTTTCGGCGGAGGGAGCTGGGCTTCTGCAGATTTAAGGCTTAGGGTTTAGAGGCAGGAACATGGGCTGAAACTTCTTTGTGGGTTTAAAGCTGAGCAAGTCATGGTGAACCCACCTGACTGCAACCCACATGCTCTTCTGTAAGCAACACTATCTACCTCAGGTTTAGGGCCACCCCAGACGCTTAGCCTTAGAGCTTTCAACCTTTAGCCCTAAACCAGCCTAAACCCCAAACCATGGACAGGCTACCTTCATTTGATCGCTGAGCTTAGCTGTCTTCTAGTTGTCACTTCAACTTCCCTGAGAGTGATGCCCCGTAACTCAACAGGTAGGGGTCCTGCCTGGTCTGCTCGCGAAGTGTGTTAATGCAAGTTCGGAAAGTTGACAAAAAGCGCTTAGGAGGCTTAGCTGCTTGTTTGGATTTCAAAATGAGCAAGCACTCAGAGCGGCGTGCACATCATGACCTTCATTACCTAACATGAGCTATAGTCTAAACTCCTAATATCACCCTTAATACAGGCCTATAATGCTCTCCTATACAGTCCCGTATCTAACCCTAAACCCAAAACCCTTATATAACCCCCGTTAAAGGAGTCTATAATACTGCAGCTCACAGAATGCGGAAGGCGGTCCGGCCGAGCTTCCAATCCATGGACCTGGGTTCGTCTGGCACTACAGGGTTTGGGGTTTAGGGCGCAGATAAAAAGATTTGAACTATTGGAATATGAGCCCTTAATCCTAGGTGCCCTTTAAGATGTCACAGCACGAACCCCAACTACCCACCCATAGTTGGGGCCTAGGAACAGCTAGAAGTTCATATTGGAGGTTAATGACCCCAGGCACGGTATTCACAAGATCTGGCTTTGCCTTACTCAACAGCCCTGCCGCTGAGATGATGACCACACGGAACCTAGACCCAACCGCAAAACCTGAACACCAAACCCTAAAACCCCTGACCCTGATCCCTAAAACCTGATCCCTAAACCCTAAACCCTGAAGCCTAGACCTTGAACGAAAACCCTAAACCCTAGACCCTGAACGCTAAGCCCTAAACCTGAAGCCGTGGACCCCAAACCCTAACCTTAAACTTTTTAACACTGGACTCCAAACCCTGAACCCTAAACCGTAGACCCTAAACCCTGAACCCTAAACCCCAAACCCTAAACCCTAAACTCAAACCGCGCAATCTGAGATGATGACCTGAACCGGATCCCCGTTCGCAAGACCTCGCGTAGCTTTCTATGGCTGACTATGGCTGTGGCTTGGAATCTTGAGGATGAAACCCCAAAGCGCCTAGGGGTTTAGGGTTTAGGATTGTAGGATGCTGCGGGCTTTGGGGGTTTTAGTGTTTTAGGGCTTGTAAGGTTTTAGGGCTTAAGGTTTCGGGTTTTTGTGTATTTCCTTCGAATCTGGCCCCAGATGCCTTCAGGGTCTCAGCAAGCACGCTGCCAAGAATATCCTATCATCAACCAGGGAAGGTCTTCTTTCAGCAATCTGTGCAAGCGCGGCTCAGACTTGAATCTCAAAAGTGAAGCCCTGAAAAACCTACAGCCTCAACCATCAAGACGCTAAGCCCCTAAACCCCAATCCCTGAACCCTAAACACTAATCCCTAAACCCCAACCCCCAAACCCTTTATAAGTCCTGGGAACCCACAACACTGATGCGCATTCTGCAAAGGACATCGCCCTGAACTGACATCTAATAGTAGTAATACTAGTAGTAATAATAATAATAGTAATAATAATGGTAATAATAGTAATAATAATAATAATAACAATAATAATAGTAATAATATGCTAGACAGGAGCCTCGAGCCGCGCTCGGCGCCTCATAGGTTTAGGGTTTTAGGGTTTTAGGGTTAAGGCTTTAGGGTCTGGGGTCTATAGTTTAGGTTTTGGGGTTTAGGCTTAGGGTTTTATGGTATAGGGTCTTTTGGTTCAGGGCTTAGGGTTTATAGGGTTTAGGGTGCAGGGTTTACAAGAGGGTTTACAGGATTTGGGAGGGCTCCTATGTAGTTCCTTTTCGGGGTTTGTCATGGTTCTCTGGTAAGGGGTTAAAGTCGATTACCCCAAACCCTAAACCCTAAACGAGGGAATCCTCAAGGGCAGAGTGCCGGGCTGTCGGGGATTTGGGGCTTGCTGGGTTGCTGCTGAGGAACTTAAGTTAAGTTACCATAATGGGTATGTATAGTAATTCATAGGGTTTCCCCCAATACAAGTAATTAACTTGAACTAAGTTCCTGAACAGCAACCCAGGTAGAAGTTTGAGCCGGGGTGCTTTGAGGGCCAGGACATTCCTCTGCAAATTAGGTTCAAGGATTGTTGAAATCCACATTTAGCCTCAGAGAAGCTGAAATTGTGTGCCAGCGGCAAGGCAGCGGGCAATGGTAATGGTGATTTTAACATCACCCAAGTATGACCTCAAAAAGATGGGGTAATATGACCTACGGATCTCTATACTCTTGATACGACCGACCCCGACTTCCGGTACTAGAACAACAATCATATCATTCCCGATCTATAGGTACTCCAGGTGCTGCGGGGGCTTCCGTATTCAGTGTCGTTACTTGAGGAGTGGGCCTCAGCGATAATGGGTCAAAAAGCACTTGAAGGCAGAGGCATTTCTGGGCCGAAAACACCGTAGCTTTCAAGAAATGTAAAAGCATGATTAAGACTGTTTGATCTCGATTGGCTTTTATTTCTACCTGCAAGGCTTCGAACAGAGACTCCTAAGTATGAGGGCTTCCAAAAATGCCCAACAAAAATGCCCAAAATCAGAGGGAGCATCCATAAACCCTAAACCCTAAGCCCCAAACCCCTAAACTTTGCTGCGCGATGGCAATTCTCCCACCCAGGGCCCCACCGAAGTATCGCTGCTGGACCCCTGGGAGGAAGTCACCTTGCGACACAGCTTGCAGGTCTTGGGTGTAGGTTCTTAGGGTCTAAGTAGGGTTAAGGGTGTAGGGGCTTAGGGATAAATTAGGGTTGAGGTTTGATTAAGGTTTAGAGTCTAATTAGGGTCTGGGCTTAATTAGGATTTAGGACTTAGGGGTTCAGAGTTTGGGCTGCGCCCAACATAGGCCTCAATATACTATAACCCCTGTTGTATATAGGGACCCTTAAGTAGAACCCCCCTCCAAATTTTGGCAATCCTCAATGTAGTGTCTGCAGATTTGGGTTGAGAGCAGCGGGCTGAGGATTTGAAAACCCTCCTATGTCCATGTCATTTTCAATTTCGATTTTCCAGCTGATTTTCACCCATCCCGGAACTCCCAAATATACACATAGCTAATAGTTATTGCTATATCCTATATACCCATAATGTTATGGTTGAAAAAACCACTTTTGTTGGTATTTAGGAGGTCCAGGTAGACTTTAGGCCCTTAGGCCCTAGGGACACGGCTTTGGAGACATAAGCCGTTCAGCCTCCCTATCCAAGCTTGCCAACCAGAGGAACCAAGCCTGATTTCGTAAAAAGCCCACATAGTAACTGGTACCAATTGGGCCTTCCCACCCGTGATTAGATATGGTCTTGTTGATGAATTTGCAAGCCTTGTGATGTTCGAGCAAACTTTAGGAGTGGATGGATCCTACGATCTTGCAAAGCCGTACAAGGGGCCACATGCATTGATGGGGCTTGGTGCTCCAAGAAGCCCTGCTAACCTCAAAGCTGTATGTATGCAACTAGGAATACTACACGTGTAGTCCCCCTAAGTAGATAGAATATGGGGTATATGGGGATCTTATTATGACATACCCAAAGCCATATTCTATCTACTGAAGGGGGACTAGAAGCCTTAAACCCTAAAATCCTAAACCCTAAATCCTATCTTCTCATACACCTACACTGAAATCCCAGCGCTCTTGTTCATCCCCGGGATTCGCACCAGCTGCTGAAGCAGTGGCCACCTCTTGGAGTTCACCGTAAGGATTTTCAGCAACCATGTGGAAACCATTTTCCACATGTAACCCAGAGGGTCCAAGTACCCAAGAATTATGTACTTGGGATTTGGGAAATGATAAGAATTGTAGTGCAGTTTTTGGGTAAGTAAATGATTATCGGGTACTTGGACCCTCGGGGTTTACGGTTTAGGGCTCCAATGATAAAGAATGACGTGGAAGAAGAGAGCGGATAATGGAATGTATATTGGGTTTACAACGACCAAGGCTTCCAAAAGGAGTAAATAGGGGTTTTAGTGGTACATATGGTATGTGAGGATAATAAAAAGTTTGGGCGCAGTGACGGTTCCCCTAGTTACGGAAGCTGCATGATGCCAACATACACGGGGCTTCTGCGGGATGGTATACTGGGCCTTGCCCTAACCCGAATGGGCCAACGATCTTGGAGTCAGTAGATATGTTTTGACGTCCTGTCTAACTGCCATGAACCTCAAAATTTATCCTGCAGGCGATGCCCCGTCGAAGTCCCCCGAATTACCATTCAAAGGCCGTACCATCATCCGCATACTCTCCAAGGCCCGGGACTCAATGAAATGGCGTGCAGTCTAAGCCCATGGATAAAACAGGCGCAGGGATGCCAGGAGGTTCTGTGTGGGCTATCACGGTCCCTTGCGTCCCCTCCATAATGTACAGCTTTACGCTTCTCATTGTTAAGAAGGACGGTGTATACACAATAGCCAGAAATTCGTACCATTCTTCTGCAAGCACAAAGGCCCCTGCCCAAACAGAAGGCTGAGCAGGAGCATCTGCGGTTGTGCAACCGCCTGCAGCAGAAGCAGCTGCAGCTGAGTTTCGCTCTTTGGTGGTTCAACCAGGTTACAACAGGTTATTGCTTTCAAATTCCATTCTATAAGCAACGGAACAAATACAATGTCAATAGCAAAAGTAATTCTCAAAGCCATCTATGGCGTTAAGCGGATAAAAGTGCCAAATATGAAAGGGCTGCATTTTTCATTTTGCTCCATCCATGGGCAAAAGGGAAGACATATACGGCTCCTTCAAAGCATGGGCTCTGGACAGGAACTCTTGCACCACCTCATACATCAGAAATCCCAAATGCGGCCAGTTGAGGCCTGAAATCAGACGGGAATCCCTAGACAACTGTACTGTTGTTCAGTGTCTAAGGGGTTCAGGGTTTAGGGTTCAGTGTCGGGAGTTCACAGGCCTCCACAAGAAAGGCAGGTTGGTAGTAGGACAGTTCCTTGAGCACACATGTAATCCCTTAAAGTTGATAAAATATGGCCTTGGGTATATTATAATAAGAACCCCACATACCCCATATTCTATCTACTTAAGGGGGACTGAAACTGGAAGGCTGAGGGTCTGCTTAAGGCCGCTTCTGAGAACTTCTTCAGATATATAACCTGAAGCTGCTGCCAAAACATGCCCTTCAGAACCCTCCCCCAGATGAGCATTTAACCCCATGTGGGACCTTTTGAGAAAGAACGGCACCCGGCAGTCTTTGGGGTTCCGCTGCAAGATGAAGGTTAAGATTACGTGTTGGCTTGAAGGCTCGGACCCAAGCTTCTCAAAACATCCATGCTTCCCATAGGCTTTGCTCAAGCCCAATACTCAAAACTCTTCCAGCTTATTCGGGCTTTAAGCTAGTGTTATGGCCGAATCGCAGGACTAACGGAACAGGACCATGCACTCAAACTCCCTAATCCCTAATCCCCATACTTTGAGTGAAAATTTGTGAAGTATAATCTCAGAGCCCTTGCTCAGACGGCCTTAAGAAAATCCTGTATGTCTCCTCCTCCAAAGTGATCCCTCCCACATAATGCTAAGCCCGCAATAGAATACCATTCTATACTAGGGGGAATATTGATAATAAGGGAAGTTCGGGGAGTATTCCAAGGGCGAGGGGAGTACCCTAAACCCTAAAACCCTAAATCCTAAACCCTAAAACCCTAAATCCTGAACCCTAAGCCCTAAACTTTATACAAAACAAAAGCAAGACCTGGCCTCAGCAAGTCCTTGGACGCACAAAGGCTACAATGTTGCACAAAACAGTAGCTTCAGGGTTTAGGGGCAAGGGGTTTAGGGTTTAGGGTTTAAGGCTACATGAAGAACTAAAAGGAAAGGAAAAGGGAGATGGAAACTGGGAGTACAAATCTTTGATTGGGATAGCTGAAAACGACCTGCAATTTGCGGCTGCGCGCTGGGCTTCAAGAACATCTTGGGGTAAGGCACCTACATTCAAACATTCTGAGATATTCTGTGTGTAAGTAGCAGATAGTTGCGGAACTGGCTCCGACGATGAGGCAGAAACGTTCTGGGCAGTACTCTACGTGGGGATTAGGATTTAGCATCTACCTAACTAGTGAATCCTTGCTCACAGGTCCCTAGCCCCGTAACCCTAAAGGCTGTTAAACATATTGCCTATTGCAGATGCTGCTGAGCTCAGACACCCTGACACGAAGATCCAAGGGTGCAAGCCCCCCCACCCTACACGAAGTACAAGCCCTGATCCAGACCAGATATAATCCTACATGACCTACCTTAAAAAGGAAAACTGAATGACTTGCTTATATGTATGAATGTAACTCCTACCCGCCTCCCGCCAAAAAAAACCTTCACCCCATGCAAAGGAGAAATCGAACCGCCCTCTCACCAAGCAACGGGTACTGAAACTACAGGTCAAGGAACCCGTATGTGCCGCCAACTATCACAGCACTCAATTATGCATGCCCACAACCGCGGGAAAACACTATCATGAAGGCGCCGCGTTGACCTGCAAGCCCTTTTCAGAAGAGACCCTGGGGCCTGGGGTCTAGAGTTTTCGCGCTTGAACCGCTATTTGAGAACATCATCCGGACAAGCTCTGCGTATTCCTGCCTTGTGCAACATAGATAGCCTGTTCACTATGGGGACTCCCAAATAGTGACCCCTAATAATCGGCAACCCTAAATCCTAAACATCAAAAGCCCCGATATCATCCCTACAGCTCCTTCAAAGCGATCCCCCACAACCCCAAATAAACCCTAACTTCCCAAACCTCAAGTCCTAACCCTTGAGCCAAGCAACTCCGAAACATTTCGCAGGAGGCGTCCCAGGCTCTTTCTGGCCCAGAGCTTGTTTAGGTTTAGGTCCCTTTGTCTGAGTCCTACCTAAACCCCAAGAGTATGTAGAATAATAGCCTTTTTTGGCTATATTTAGGTGTTCTGGGCTATTATTTTACCTACTTTTGGGGTCCAGGTACTAGCAAGGATTCTGACATGCTGAGGTCCATATCAGTATATATATATATATAGACACATATGGTTCAGGGTTTTTTCGAGTTTATTAAGATCCCCCATCTATGGAAACCCTCCCTCAAGAGGGCTCATCGGCATCTTCAAGTCTGGGTTCTTATAAGGTGATCATTAAGATGAGGTATGCATGTTACGAAGCAATATCGATACCTATGATAATGCATCCTCTGCAAACCCTTGAGAAACCTTCATGAACCCTGAGGCCTATACGCGCTGCTTCAACCCTCCATAAACCTTACGGACCCTATAAACTCTATGTAAAGCATCCATTGTGAACCCCCTACAAACCTCATTCATCCCAAACTGCGTGGCTCTGCTGGACAACTGGCTCTGAATCTTCGACATTTTAAAGACCCAGGAGAAAGGTTCAGGGTTTTGGGCTTACTCACCCGTACAGTTTTGCAGAGGAGCGGCCAAGATTTGATCAGCCTCCTTTGTATACGGGTCTGCCGGCAGCAGATCTATATGATGCTTGATCCAACTTCTTCTATGCTAAAATGGTGCTTGTCAAAAAAGATATGGTCCCCCTTAAGTAGATAGAACATGGCTTTGAGCATATTTTAATAAGATCCCCATATACTCCATATTCTATTTACTTAACGGCGACTATACTCCTGAGAATCCTAGAGATCGATGGAAGCTACCACAGAGATTGTAGGGATCAACCTAAGGAATCGCATTGTATGCCTTTAAAAGCTGAGCCCTTCTCTGAAGCGGCAGCTCACGTCATGCTTATTGCACCGATGTGGAGGTGCCTGTGATAAGGACTATAGTATTTTGGGGTCTGAGTCTATGTTGGGGTCCCCTTATTTTGGGAGACTACCATGTGTTGCCATGGTTCATGAAGGGGCGCTATGATGGGTGCTCCAAAGCATAGAAACATAGGCATAATTTCTAGGGGCCAGGTTTGGAAACTCTTTGGTCCTGGACCGGCGATATGGAAAGCTGTCGAGACTATGATGGCCCCTCTTGGGTACTCCAACGACAATGGGAACGCAAAAACGACAATGATTTTGACAACCTCGTCTTTGAAAAAGGAAGCCCTTTGCAGCATCTTCGCATCTCCAAGGCCACATCTAGTCTAGTCGAATGCAGGACAATGCAGGAGGCCAAAGGATCGCCCTCATTACTTTGAGGTAGCTTATACCGAAAGTATACAAGAAATCTTGGACCGAATCTTGGCAAATATCTAGGCTTGCACCCACAAAAATTCCGGAAAGCCGCAATCTACTTACAGTCATGCCAGGGTTTGCCCAGTTGGGGTTTAGGGCTTAATAATCTGAACCAGTAGTCTCCCCAGTGCCGGTCTGTCTGGCCTATGATGCCCTTTGGACCAATCCGCTCCTGATCTTTAATTAGAGCGCTTCTCTCATCTGGGCGGGGGGTTCAAAAAATCGAGTATCCTGGAAACCTGAAGATATATGTGTTTTTCTATGCTTATAGATTTACTTATTTATATGTATATGCTTCATTAAGAACTTGCCGTGCAAGTTTGCCCAGGGACCCGTGGAGCCAGCGGCTTTTTTTTGGGGGGGTATTTTTTGCATCGCTCCTTTACTATCCGGATGGCAGAAATGGTTTCGGGTATAGGGTTTAGGCTTAGGGTTCAGGGTTTAGGCTTAGGGTTCAGGAAATTGCTGCAGGGGCTGGTCTGGACATCTAAGTTTGCCCAATGCTACGTCAACAAACCCCAAGCCCTGGCTCGTCAACGACAGTGCAAAGCAGGGCTGAACATCCTGCTGTTACAGCGAGGTATAAGGTGAACAGCTTAGGATTGAGGATTTGGGGCTGAGTGCTTGGGAACATGGAAGGAGGAGCTCTGCGTTTAGGTGTAAGCTACGGTGTCTCAACATATGGCGAAAGAGAAGATCTGCACACCGAGTCAAATCTTAGGAGGAGTTTTCCACCTCATTTCTACCTGTTAAAAACCTGCCTTTCAAGCTGACGTAGACTTTTCCTTGTTCTAGGACAACATCCCCGCCAATCCAACCCAAACCCCTTGTGAACCCTGAGAAGTCATTAGTCCTCCTCCGGATCCGGCAAGGTCGAAATTGAAGCTCGGAGCCTCAGTAGAAACGTTGTTGAGTCTGTAGGCTTTGTACGGGTTTTGAATCCAAACCTCCACAGTTTTGGGTTACAACCAGAAGGGCTCTGCTACAGAGGTATGCAGACATTTCTTTGTAAGAGCCCTGCTTGCTACAAAAGGCCGTCCTAATCAGCCGGCGGCAAAACTGTTGAATGGGCAGTTTGGAGCCAGCGTTTGCGGCTGACGGGGCTGGAGAAAGGTAGAGCTTTGGACTTGTCAAAGGGATGCCCTGCGCCATTCTCAGTATCCCCCAGTATGAGACATTCAGATCAGGAACTTCAGGGCGAACACGAATTTCTATTGAAGTGCAAAGAGCTACCCGCTCTGCCGACAAGGATCTGTACTAGGAGAGGCCCCCTATAACGGGGATCATGATGGTTTTGAATTCTAGAAAAGGCAGCTACGGGACAAGTACAGTAAGTATACTCTCAGTTATGTAGCTACGGGGCCTCGCCCTGTGCTTACAGCTTGTTTCCAAGGTAAGGTCGTTATGATGCTGGCGAAGCCTTGCGCAGGAGCTAGTGAGGCCACTCCTATCTTCACTGCTTCTGCTCAAGGGTGTTTAGGGTGTAGGCTTTTCACCCTAAACTCGAAACCCTACTTGGAGGGTCGGGGGGACTTGGTAAGTAGCTTAATGATGGTGACCACTGGGGTTCTTATGTGGGTTATAAGGGTTATAAGTCTACTTACCAAGTCCCCCTGACCCCCCAAGTAAACAATGAAGGAAAGGCTTTGGAAGTTCCCTGTCTCAGGCCTGGAGTCTGTCTCCCCTTCTCTCTCCGCGCGCCTGTCAGCACCCCCGAGCCTCCTGATGATAGGGTTTAGGGTTTAGGTCTAGGGTTTGGGTTTTAGTTTTAGGGTTTGGGGTTTAGGGTTTTGGGTTACGGGTTTAGGGTTTGGGGTTTAGGGTTTGGGGCTTAGGGTTTGGGATGTCTCTGATTATCAATAAACTGACAATGGTTAGCTGGGAATGAAGGACTGAAAAAGAAAATGGAAACTAGTGTACTGGATTACATAGGGACTACTACAAGGATCCATTCCTTCATTCCTAGGTGAGCAAACTGACAATACAAGCCTCTCAAAACAGTACGGCTTCATCGTATCTACGTCACTGAGATGGGAAGAATCGCCGACCAAAAGCTCTGACATCCGAGGCTACAGTAGACTTGGTATGTCAGCCCTAACAGCTCAGCTGCGCACACTTTGTGTGAGTCGCCGCCGTCCTTGCAAAACTGGCAAGGATTACACAGGGATCGTCTTGAGAGGTTCGCAAGTAGCATAATAAGAAGGACCAAGCAACAACAAGAAAGCACCCCCCCCACCCCCACTTACCACTTATGTCCTGGCATGTAACCATTTTGACTTTGCCAGGGGTGTCGTGGGGGAGCTGTGTAATTCGACCCCCTGATCAGCTTCAATGTCCTCGCTGAGCTCGCTAGGGTCACGGATGGCCTGGTTTCTGCGGCTTTGGAGTCGGAGTATAGAACTTTCCCAAAGGGTCCAAAGTAC
>CAJNIZ010047617.1:18121-30936 GCA_905231905.1 Symbiodinium pilosum | reverse complement strand
ATTATACTTATTATCCAACTGTTGCATTTGCATGATGAGTTTGGCTCCCAAGTGCTGTTGCCTTCGCTCGTCCCGCGCACGCCGCCCACGCAGAGCAGCCCGTCGGCAAATACGTCAAACTTGTTTGTTCTAGGTACCCCAGTGTAGTACCCCTTTACCCTTTTTATTTTGGGTCTCATGATCAAAACAGAATAGTAGGAAAAAGGGTACCCTTCATTATTTAGGGTTTACTGGGGAACCTAGTGTTAGGATCTGCAGATCAAAGTTCATAGCTTACGTGCAGCTTGTAGTCGCCTTACTCACGGGGTGCAAATCAGGAACTGCAAGAGTCAAGCAGGTGGATTACCCTGAAACGCGAAATCCCAAGGTTGTTCCCAAAAGGTCCTTCCTTGACATGGGCTTCTCCTATCTAGCCCCTCTACAAGCCCTTTATCTACCCTATATGGTAGTTTCCCAAAATAGCGGACCCCAATATAAACCCCCAAATACTATAGTCCTTATTATTGGGACCCCTAAAATGGTACCCCTATTTTTGGGAAAGTCCCATATTGCCCCCCCCAATTCTTACAAAAATCCAAGCCTCAGCCATGCCTTGCCCTAAACCTTACACCCGAGCGCTCATACCCCAAAGTCCAATTCCTTTAGAATAAACTTAGGGGGTTTAGGGCTGTAAACCCTTAAGCCCAAAGCCTAAACCCTAAACCTTAAACCCTAAACCTTAAACCCTAAACCCTAAACCCTAAACCCTAAACCTTAAACCCTAAACCCTAAACCGCGTTTTAAAGCCTCAGAATTACATCTTCCAAGCTTCAACCCTATGAGCTAAATCCACGATGGGCCCCAGGCCCGAAACCCAGGGCGTTGTGGCTGAATTCGCGATTGCAAAACAGGATCGAAAGATGAAACTCCACGGAACGTTATATGTACATATCCCACCAAACCCGTTTAGGGATATATATATATATATGCATGCATATACACCTTCTTAGTATGGTCATATATCTGCGTGTCTGCATGTACCCCAAACAACAACTTGCAACTCACCATTAAACCCTACAACTGGAAAACTGATACCCTAAAGCCCGAATCCCAAACCCTAAATCATGTGACTGCAAAACCAGTAGTGACTTAAGCCCTAAGCCCAGAAGCCCATACGCCCCAATATACCTCCTATATACCTTCTATATATATATATACATACACATAGATATACACATACCCTAAAGCCTAAACCCTATATATATATAGATATATACATACGCATACCTTAAACCCAACACCTTTCTGTAACTTCGAAACCAACCTTCTAAGGGACCTTAACCGCAAGCCGCGAGCCAAGGATTCCCCCAACCTTGAAAGAAAGCTTGAATGGTTTCGGGTTTAGGGTTTAAGGTTTAGGGTTTAGGGTTTAGGGTGACATTGTTGGGGCTTAGGGGTTGTTTAGGATTTAGAATTGAGGGTGTGGGGTTTATCATGGTTTTCCCTACTAACCCCCACCCCCCCAGGGTTCCCGCTTAATTAACCTTAAATACGCCCAGTTATCCCTAAGTAATTTGAATTAGGGGAGAATATTATAGAGGGGGTAGTAGGGGAACCCAGCAGTGTTAGGGAAGTGGTGCAGTGGTACCATGACATTGTTGGGGTTAAGGGGTTGTTTGGGGTTTAGGAAAACATAAATCCTGAATACTAAACCTTAAAACCTAAACCCTAAACCCCTGAATCCTACACCCTATAACCTCTGAAACCCTAAAACCCTAAACCCTATACCCCACAACCCTATACCCTAAAACCCTATAACCCTAAAACCCTAAAACCCATGGGTTTAGGGGCCCAGGATCCTAACCATGACTCTCCTCGCCCGAGCGCTGCGCACCTCCGTGTCTCCTGCCGTGAAGGCCCCTTGGGGCTTCGCTCGCTGCAGGGGCTTCGGGTGTAGGATTCAGGGTTTTAGGGTTCAGGGAATTAGGATTTGCGGCTAAGGATTTGGGATTTAGGGTTCAAGGTTTAGGATTCAGGGTTTAGGATTTAGGGTTTAGGGTTCAGGGATTTAGGATTTGCGGCTTAGGATTTAGGGTTTAGGGTTTAGGGTTTGGGATGTAGCCTCTGCTGCAGGGTTTAGGGCTTACGGTGGCGTTAACGGAACGTAGCGGACAGCAGAAGAGGTAGCTTAAGTTTTGCTGTTGCTTTAGTTTTCGCTGTGGTACAAGTGTTAATCCTGGGTTTTCGTAACAACCCACGCGTTTAACTCCCCTTTGATTAGTTTCCTTCAACCCCAAATAAGCTCAATTAATGCGGGGGCTAGTACCCAGGGAGCCCAAGACGCCGCAATTACGGAACATAGCTTAATTCGTATTAGGGACCCTTATACCATTTTGGGTATATTCCTCATATAATCCTTATATACCCCGTACATAATGCCTACAGAATCCCTGTATATTCCTTGGTATATTCCTTAATTAAGGGGTATTGGGCTCTCTGGGTATGGGGCCGGGAGGTGGGGACGCGTCATCTTAAGGGCTTGTGGCTTTGGCTTTGGAACCCAGGATGTGGGACTCCGGGTTTATGTTTATGTGAGCTACAGTCTAACACTCCTCTAAGGGGGATAAAATAGGGGAGTATTGTGGGGGGGTATTTAAGCGGGATACTAGGAGTCTAGACTATAGCTCATGTATGGTTTAGGGCTTAGGGTGTACTACTTTGGGTTGAGGGATTTCAGGAATTCAGACAAGGGGTCTATGGGTTCTCGTGTCTAGGATTTACGGTTGTCGGCTCGTGTATCCGGGTGGGGTTTTTTAGGCTGTGGGCAGGATTTAGGGTTCGGGGTGTTTAGGTTTTAGGGTTGGCTGTAGGATTGTAGTTTAGGGGTTCGGGTTTTGGGGACCTGTACACTTCATGTTGGAAGTTCATCAAGACAGCCCGAAGCGTTCCGTGGAACCAGTCTTATTTGTCAGGGCGCTCTCGTTTAGAGAAATCTTTGCGTAGCAGTCACATGTTGAATCCGAACAAATCCAAGGCCCGAAGCCTTTTCTTCTTCTCCCCTGTTGGGCCTCCCTATTGCTTGAGGAACCCGCACGAGTCAGTAAGGAATTGTTCAGGGAGATTTCAGGATATTGCAGGATTTGTTGGGATAACATTGGGTTCGTGTAGGGTTGCCAGGCTTGCCATAGATAAATCTTGGGCCCTAGGGTCTTTAGATATTACCTAAGCAGACTCTTAAGGGAAGGCCCTAAAACCCTAATAAATCCTGAGTCCTAAGCCCTTAACCCTAAATCCTGAACCCTCCACCCTAAAGGGCTAGTGGGAGTTAGGTTGTGGGATTGGCTTTCTATGGTGGCCATCACTCGATCTGCGAATACATGAGCCATAGACAAGTTGTTGTGCGTTTAGGATTTAGGGTTGAGGATTTAGCCAGTATTTATAGTAACCGCAAAATGTGCGCAGACAGTTTCTGGACAAGTCTGCATCAACGGCCCTGCCCTTATCTCCTGGGACTTCACGATCTTAGCCGTATTTAGACTTAGATACGCAGCTACAAATCCCAGCCGCAGGCTCTGCGAGACCTTAGAGTCTAAACCCCAAAGCCTAAACCCTAAATCCCAAATCCCAAGCCGCAAATCCAAAATCCTAAACCCTAAATCCTAAACCCTAAATCCCAAACCCTAAATCCTCAACCCTAAACCCTGAATCCTAAACCCTAAATCCTAAACCCTAAAGCCGAAATCCCAAACCCCAAGCCCTAAGCCCTAAGCTAGACCTAAGAGCCCCCGTCTGAACCTCAGAACCGGGTATCTTTCGAGCCACCCCAACTCCGCATGGCCTAAACTTTCTTAGCCATGTATATATATATATATGTGTGTGTATACATATAGATGTATATTATTCTTATTATGATTACTTGTATTTTTTATTTAGGTATAGGGGTAGCATAAGGAATATATAGGGATAATGGACAAGAGACTGGACACTACTATAATGGGGATATATAGGGTTCAGGGTTTAGGGTATAGGCGTAATACACTTGCATGAACCATGAAGCATCCAGAAATCGGATTACATAGGGTCATAGAAGAGGTGTATTGGATCATGTACGGTTTGCTTAGGGATACGGATTACGCATGCTGACCCTCTAAAGCAGATGCTGCTCATGGACTGCATGGCAGATGCGCTTGTCTTTGTTTCGGCTTTTCACAGTTGGTATTGCAAAGCTTAGTTGGGTAAGCCCCGGGCACAGCATTTTCAGGAGTTTCCACCTTAAACTTAAGTTCTCTTCCACCACAAGCTTAATCCCAATCGCCTACAATCTTGGACCAAAAGCGGCTAAAAACCACTGAAGCCGAAAACTGTTGAAATAATCACCTATAATTAGCCCTAAGCCCTAAATCCTTGGCCCCAAGCCCCAATAATGATGCAGGGTCAGATGGATAAGCAGAAAATGAAATGGTTACTGGCTTACGATCCCGAAGCGTAGTGCACCCTCCCCCAAACTAACATGGAATCCTAAACTGCTCAAAGGGGGATTATATAGGGGAGTTTATAGGGGTTATAAGGCGGATACTAGGAGTTTAGACACTAGCTCATATAGCTCCCTTGTCTACATAGCTTCTCTTTTGGGGGTCCATGTTGGTTTGGTGGGGAGGGGGGTGTAGAAAACACCCAAAGTGCCTTTTGAATTTGAAGGCCCTGGAAACAGCCACGCCAGGCCCACAACTTGATGGTTTTGAAACATAGCGTTTAGGGGTGTAGTGTAAGGGCAGGTTTGATAGGTGTAGCATAATTCTCGAGTGCGTGGCGGCGTTGAGGGCTTAGGCCAAATTGTGCAAAGGTTTCGAGTTGAGGCGCAAGCAGTCCGTGTACGTAGTCTAGGTAGGGTTCAGGGTGGATTAAGGCTTGCGGCCCGAAACCTTAATCTCCAAATGCAATATTCTAAATCCTAAGCCCTTCAAATCGCGAACCCTGCGGTTGATGCCCTGTAAGGGGTCAGGCGTTTCCGGAAAATTGGGGGATTTTCCCCATGACTAACAAGAACCATACCATCTGGAGGATGTGCAATTCATATTGGAGGAAACCCGTTTCTGGAAACAGCGCGAAGCAGCCATATGAACAGTTTGAGGTTTAGGTTCGGGGTTAAGTTTCGGTGTTGGCAAACCTTTAACCCTAAACCGTTTGGGGCTTAGGATTGAAGGTTAGGCGGCTAGTGCCTTGCGGTTCAGCCTTTGTGAGGGAGGAATGGTGTTTGATATCTTCGAAGGGATATCACGATGTGACGCGGGTTGGGTTCATCATTTGAGGTTGAAAGTTGGGGCTTAGGTTTCCAAGAGTGGACGCTCCGTTTCTTGAACTCTCAATTTGTTTTCAAGCAGTGAATCTGCCCTTTG
The DNA here is from genome assembly GCA_905231905.1 of Symbiodinium pilosum. NCBI lineage: Eukaryota > Dinophyceae > Suessiales > Symbiodiniaceae > Symbiodinium > Symbiodinium pilosum. Next base: position 25,561 of record CAJNIZ010047617.1, on the reverse strand, counting down.
TTGGCCCGGAGAACTCTGACGTGGAACTGCATCTCTGGCTTGCAGCTGCTACGTCCAGCCGTTTAGCCCTTGGTTTGCGGAACCCAAGCAAGGCCGACCGTGGGTATGCGAGCTGACTGTCAGCGCTATGTTCTCGGACACGTTCAAGCTGCAAATTGCCTTCCCCAAGAGATTATGAACGTTGAACCCTACAGGAAGGGTCAGACAGACCTGAAGAAAGCAGTGTGGGAAGACGTGAAAGCGCATTTGAGAAATAGTTGCGCCATGCTACACTTGTGGCGCCAAGGAGCACAGCAGCAGCCGCAAGGGTATAGCCTAAGGGTCTGAGTACCTAGATAGAACACACTTTGTGCCCGAGCTGGTTCTTGCACAGGTGCTTTAAGCCAAATAGAGCTTAATAACGGGCAACGAGCTGAGACGGGGAAGAGGTCAGTTTTTCCCACGAGGCTGTTCAGCTTACGGAAGAACAACGACCCCAGATCAAGTGCTACATTGCTACATTATGTGGAACTCTTCGGACGTTCATATTCCCTGAAACACAACGTTTTCAATAATTCTAATTCCAAACCTGAAGCCGGCATCCCACTCTAGACTCCAAACCGTTAATCACAAGACAGCAGACATCGAAATCTGCCTAATCATACTGTTTTCCCGCGCCCCCTACAGCCTGCTCATTCGAGACCAAAAGCCAATCAACCCTAAGCCCCAGTTTGAAACTCTAGTCCCCAGGACCTACATCATGCACCTTGACCCTACACCTTGGAACCCTATCCCTAAACCTTAAACCCTTGACCCTAAACCTTGGAAACCCTATCTTTAAACCGTAAACCCTTGTCCTTAAACCTCGGAAACCCTGAATCCTAATCTCTAAACCCTTGACCTTAAACCTCGGAAACCCTGAACCCTAAACCCTTGACCTTAAACGTCGGAAACCCTGAGCCCTAATCCCTAAACCCTTGACCTTAAACTTCGGAAGCCCTGAACCCTAAACCTTAAGCCCTTGACCTTAAACGTCGGAAACCCTGAACCCTAAATCCTAAACCCTTGACCTTAAAACCTCGGAAACCCTACGCTTGACAAATTGGTCGTCGATCCTTGCTTGGGCAGTTTTGAGAAAGGCAAATAGACCGCCAACCAGATTAAACCAAAAAAATGTAGCTGTACATCTCACGCCCCCAAAACTTGAGCGCTGTGATAAAGACAGAAATCATATCAAGGAAGGATGGTTGTTGTAATAATGGTAGTAATGGAGTAATGGTAAGGGTATAATGATATTAGTAAAGCATGATCATATTCCGTAATGGCAAGACTAGTAATAACATTTATCGCTTGTCATAGTAACAATGAGCCCTTGGCTTACCGGTGGTAAGTCGGGAACAGGGAACATATTCCTTATGTGTGTGTATATATATATATATATATAGCCCGTATATGCTGTATTCCCTTATTGCCTACCAGCGCCCAGCAAGTTAGCTTTGGAGGCGCGTCTCTCGTCCTCCGCAGCTTCACTGGAGCGGTTCGCACAAGCGAGACACAGCAGCAGGTTGGGCGGGGATGCTTTTTGGTGGGCGGGCACAGAGATCCTTGTAGAGTTAGCGGTAAGGTAAACGGGTTTTAGGTATTTAAGATTTAACGGGGCTCTATGGAAGAAATAGTAAAGGATTATGCAGGATGTTCTGGCGATTACAAAGGCGTAGTGTTTCTGAGTCAGGGCTGAGATCAGGGTGTAGCATCGTGGAGGGCTTAAGCAAGGATGAAGGGATCACCGTGTAGGCAGAAGGTATAGACAGCGGAAGGCTTAAAGAGGAACGCTTTGCTACACAGTTTGCTGAAGCTGGAAACCACATAGACCAAGATCCAGTTGTGCACTCCCCGATGGGTAGTTCGCAAAATTAGGGTCTCATTTTGGTTCCAAAGTATTCGGTGCCATAATATAATCTATAACCGTAAGGGGCCTGTAGTTTTGAGAACAACCCAAGCGGCATCGCACCAGAGATGTGCTGTGTATCAGATGCCTCAGCATAGCTGTAGAACATGGCCTAGTCAACTGGTATTGTAGGGCTCCAGCAATTCAGACCCTCGTTGGCGCAGGGCCTCAAGAATCCCAATGCCTAAGCCAAACATGCTAGGCCGCTAAGCCCATGCTAGGCCGCTAAGCCCACAAAAAAGATCCCAAAACCACGAACCACAGACTGTAGTAACCGCAATCCCCAAGCCTGAGCCCTAGAGCCCTAAACCTAAGCCCTAACCCTATCCTTGCACGCGAAGGTCCTAAAGTCCTACAACACGCAACCCACCTAACCCCGATCCCAAAGCATAAGCCCTAAACAAACCTCGCGCCCCACCTTCTAAAAGCTCAGAGTAAAACTTGCGAAGCTCTTTGGCTTCAGTCCCCAGACAAGCAACCTTTAGTTGGATCTAGATGTTAAGCCCCGAAATAGGGGTACCATAGGGGTTATATAGGGATAACGGACAAGAAAATGAAAACTACTATAGTAGGGGTATATAGGGTTTAGAGTTTTGGGTTTTGGCTTTAGGGTTAGCCGTTTGAACGAAGCTAGGCCTCTTCGCCCATTGTTGGCCTCGGCGCACCCCTGACCAAGCGTCTGCGGCTTACGAAGCTACGACCCAGAATGTGTGTTTTCATGGGTTCTGGGGATTAGGGTTTGGGGGCATTTGGGCTCGAAGCTGGTATTCTGGTTTTGCTGGTGGTATACAGATTCCTAGGAGCAGTGGAATATAAGCGAGTGTACAAATGTGGTTAACCATGGGCCATAGTCAAATTCTTCTAAGGGGTCCTGTTGAGGGGAGTCCTGTTGAGGGGGTCACAACGGTCCTTGAAGCTATTGTGTGGCGCATGCATAAATAGAGGGTCAGGGTTTGGGGGGTTTAGATTTTGGGCTTCAAACCTTAGACCACGGTGGGTATAGCCCTTTCAACCATGGGCTATAGGGGCAGATACAGCGTCTGCGCTCTCATCCTGGAAGTTCTTCTGTTTGCTGGTCGGCCTGAGCCTAGTTTCGAGGAAGACCCTAAGAAGTGTAGCATTTTGATGCCGATTTCTAGTACGAATTCAGGGGTTCTGTGGGCGTCGGGAAATCATGTCAGGTCCTTGAGAAGGACGATCTCCGTTAGGGGAGCCACCTTGGTGAGCCTTGTTTTTTGTTTTAAGGGTTTAGGGTTTAGGCTTTAGGGTTTAGGGTTAGCGTACAGCGTGTGGAGAGCAGGAAGTGGAGCTCAGGGTGTTTGTCTGTCAGTTCTGACTTGAAGCTGTGGGTTCGCCTATATGCTACCCCGCTCTGATAGATTTGGCCATGTTGGCCTCAGGCTTTCTATTGAGCGCAGCGTCTTTCTGATCCGATTTCTGCGCGAACCCACACTGCAAGGCCACATATGGCCGGTACTAGCGCTAGGATTATGATTGTTATTGCTGTCATCCATGTATTTTTCCTAGTGCTAGGAACTTGGCCGGCTCAAGACCATGCACCTTACCACTTCCGAGTACCCGACTCGAGGGATGGGACCCGACACAGCTACTCTCCATAATTTAGGTCTGGTTAGCAGGGAATGAAGGAATGGAAAAGAAGATAGAAACCATTGTAGTCTTGGGGGTTATGTAGGAGTTGCTATAGGATCTAGTCCTGAATTCGTGCCTAACCCTAAACCCTTAACCCTAAATCTTAAGCCCTAAACGCTAACCCCTAAACCCGAAACCGTAGAGGTGCGAGGCACTGCAGAGAAAGGGACCCGCAAACAGAAACGAAGTTTGAAAGCTGCCTACGATGTCCCGTGCCATCCTATGCCCCATGCGGGGTTTAGGGTTTAGGGTCTAGGGTTTAGGGTTCTTTCGTCAGTTGCCAATGTCCCAGTTGCCTCAGACTTCTATGTTTGCTTTGACAAGGTTTTTTTACTTTCATGAATGCTAAAATCATCTCATGTCAAAAGTATCAGTCGCCTATTTTGTATCAAGCTCGAAGCCCCGGAACTGAATTGTTGATCATTACCTGGGTCATTGTCGGCCTTCTTGTTTGAGGGTTGAGTATTTGCGTCCCACAGAAACACAAATCTTGTACGCACAAAATGGCAACTTAACTTGAGTTCCTCAACAACAATTCAATTCAGTATTTACAATCAGAATTACGAAGCTTCTCGCCAAAAAGAAGCCTTTTTTTGGCAAACTCCGAAAACTTTCCTAAGCCCTAAATCCTAAAACCTGTCGCTGAACCCTACACCCTAGACCCTTAATGCCAGAAACTTCTCTAGGCAACGCGGGTGTCTCCGTGCTCGGATGCGCCATCGCTATGGTTGCAGTCGGAGGATGCGCGCAGGTGGAACGTAAACTTAGGTGGCATACGGGGCTTGCAAGGGTAATACGGGGTATAAAGGGGTCATATGACGCTAATGGATTTACCTCAAGATATCCCAATAATGGAGAACCAAATACGTAGAAAGAAAGGGGAAGATGAAATAGAAACTCGAATTATAGGACACAGAGCGCTTTGGGAGCTTCAGCGTTTGGCTAGGCGGGGTGGGGACGGGTTTTCATAAGTGTTGTAGGTGAAAGAGTTTCAGGGTGGGTTGGGGCATCGTATATAAGAAATGAAGTTTCAGGGCTTCAGGGTTTCGGGGCAACAGCCGGCTGCAATACGAAGTAAGAGGATTAGGTTTCTGGCATCAGGTTTAAACTCTAAAAGCAGTTTCGGGTGGTTCAGATGTGACGGGGGGTTGCAGAACTGTCTGATGTCGGAAGCAGGTGGCATTCCTCAACTTCAACCCACAACTGGACTACCTTATACTGCGCTGCTGTAAACTGTAGAGGATTTTAAGCTAAATTACCGTAATAATGATGATGGGTGTAGATAGTAAAAAGTAGTTACAAAGATATGGGTGTGTTTAGTCAAAAGAAAGCAGGGTGTCCTTTCCATGGTGCTTGGTTGAAGCTCCATCGCCACCCAGTATATACAGCATTTGGCTTCCCCACCCGGACCTGAAATGTGTTCCACATTGCATATCAGACGTCGAGGTGCAGGTGCTTAAAAGATTGACAAGAATGTGAGCCACATTTTCTGTTTTAAGGATCTCTATAGCCTAGAACAGATATGCATTGTGAATTGAGGCCCTTGCATAAGGCTTCTTTGCCAATGGGTCCTGCAGATTAGGAATGGCCGGCTTGGCATCACAGCGATGCACTTGCGTACGGTCATGACATGACCTATCTTTGCTTAGCTTCGGGTATTTCACCGGTATCGCTTTGGCATAAGATGCAGCCGGTGTAGTGGAAGCTTCGCAATAGCCCACGCGTTTGCGTCTTGGTCTGGTGTGTGCTGGTTCATTGCTCTAAACCCTAAACCCTAAACCCTAAACACAACCTTCCGCATATGCCTTGAGGCAGATTGGGATCATCATCGAGTCAGTAGTCCCTTTTGTGAATAGGGTTTAGGGTTTAGGGTTTAGGGTTTGTCTTAGTTGCATACATGGCTTGAAAAGTCGAACTGGTAGCTCTGGGGATACAACTGTTGGAACCTAACTGTGAAAACGAGCCATCTGTATCCTCAAACGCGGTGTGTTGCCATGGATTGCCCTATTTGCCTAAACCATTACACCGGCAGCGACGGGAACCATGTGCCGAGACTTGTCTGGGTCTAGGTTTCAGGGCCTAGCGTGCTTGATGTTCGGGTTTGGGCTGAGTATTTGCGATTTACTACTTACTATTTACTATTATCTGGATCAATGTTAGGGATCCTTTATACTTTTTGGGGTGTGGGGTTCCTTATATTTCAGTAAAAAGGATCCTTTTTTTCTCCCTGGGGTAATGTGGGTTCAGTTATTGTTAATACTATTGTTCAGTATTACTCTAACTTTTACTGTGAAGGCTCCACAGCCAGGATCCAATCCCCCAAACCCCATGAATCCTAGACCCTATGCAAAATACTTCGGGCTCCACATGGCCGAGGGCCCTAAACCCTAAACCCTAACCCAAAGCTCCACGTGAACTTAGGATGCTACCATTCTACCGGCGGACTAGCAAGTCAGGTTGGGCTCCAGATGCTAAGGGCTTAGGGTTTAGGGTTTAGGGACTAGGGTTTAAGATTTATGGCTTAGGGTTCAGGAACTAGGGTTTAAGATTTGGGGCTTAGGGTTTAGGAACTAGGGTTTAAGATTTAGGTCGTAGGGTTTAGGGCTTAGGGATGCTCATTGGGGGTCTCTGAAATTTATGGGAGGCGGGGGTGAGACTTCAAGATTATAGGGAGATTGAGAAGGGCAAGCAGCTTCATGCGGGTTTCGTACAGAATTTTAGGAGGGTAAGCTTGAGACACTCCCTCACTTGGGGCCCACATGCCTTTTTTTTCCGTAGACTATATGCGTTGCCCTAAACACTAGACAGCAAATAGTGGTTGGAGTGGTAGAGAGCCCCGCTCTGTGAGCAAAGTAACCCTAGACTCCCTTATCCTATGAATCACTCTCCGAAACGTGGGCCCCTTTTGGTTATAGATTATCATACAGCACCAAGTATATAGCGGTACCCAAATGAGACCCTAAGCTTGGGACCCTGTAGCAATAGAAGCCCCAGACGCCCAGAAACCCGAACCCGAACCCCAAATCTCGTGCGGACTCCAAGGCCTCAACCCGTGCTGAAGACCCAAAGTAAAAGGTTAGTAGGAAGGGCCCCGAATATGGGCCCTTAAGGCCTTTGCGGGCTCTTGAGGGTACACAGGGTATAAGACCCTTAAACTCCAAAAACCCAAACCCTAAAGCTCAAGCCGAAAGGAAAGTCTTCCCCTGCGGGCACACCATCTGCGAGCCTTGTTTCGCCGCTATTAGCAACGGCTCAGCGCAAGTAGCTGGGCCATTTTATGATTCAGGCTCAGGGTTGAGGGCTTCAGGGTATCCAGGCTTTCAGGCTTCTGAGTGTGTTTTTCTGCGAGGCTTTGAGTTTTTGATGCTTTGCTAAAGCCTTTCTGGCTCTGTTTGCATTGTCGTTTCAGGTTCGTGGAGTATCCTAAGCAACCCTAAACCGTAAATCCTGAACCCCATCAACTCCCCTTCCGGGTCAGGTGGAATGCCCCCTGTGCCGCGCCGTTTGCCCCACACAGGAGGTCGGGGCTTTAAGGTGTTACTTTGGGTTTCGGAGGTCTAGGGTTTAGGGTTTGATTAGTCACTTTGGGTTTCAGAGGTGTAGGGTTGCATATATCATCAATCCCTTAGGTGGACTCCCCACCCAGTAATGGTGACTATAGGGGATAAACGGGATTATACTAGGGTCCGCTTATATTTCTATTATACCACTATTACAGGGTGGGGGGGTCCTCCTAATCAATCCCAGTAAGGAGACGCTTTTAGATGTCTGCCGGGCCAAAGGCTGTCGCCTTGCAGGGGCAGTAGTCCAGGTAGGAGCTCACATTGCCGGGTTTGAGGCATGTGGGGATTGGTCTAAATTCC
>CAJNIZ010047617.1:0-13649 GCA_905231905.1 Symbiodinium pilosum | reverse complement strand
TAGACAGAATGAAGAAAAACAAGTTAGAAGACAGAAGCGCGATCAGAGTTCGAGAGAACCCGAAACCCGCAAAAGGTTGAGGCGAGGGCGGAACGCGAGCGGGGGTGGGCTCCTGCAAGTCGGGGTGCGCGCCCGGGTGCTTCTAGCACCAGCGCACCCCCTCACTGAGACACCCTAAACCCTAAACCCCTAAACCCTAAGCCCTAAACCCTAAACCCTTAAACCGTGAGGTTTAGGGCTCTCAGGCGGCGCGTTACTTGGATTGCCAGAAGCACTCCAAAGGCTTTTGGTGGCCTAGGCGGGTTTCAACACATTTGGGAGTTTCCCAAAATTATGGGTACCTTTATAGGGGTTTATAGGGGTTATATAGGGAGAATGGAAAAGAAAATGGAAGCTACTATTTAGGGTTTAGGGTTTTGGGTTTTGGGTTTCCCAAAATTAGGGGTACCTACTATAATGGAGAATCAAATGGAAAGGAAAATGGAAAATGACATGGAAACTGGGTTTATATAGGGGATTATAGGGATTAGGGGTTTCCCAAAATTAGGTGTACCTTTTTGGGGATCCCCATAATAAGGACTATAGTATATTGGGGTCTATATTGGGGTCCCCTATTTTGGGAAACTACCATTTCTGAATGAATGAGAACCTTAAACCCCTAAACCCTAAACCCCTAAACCCTGAACCCCAAATTCGGCACATTTCTAAATGACTGAGGATTGTGGGAAGTGTGAGTATCCGCAATGCCTCGAAGGCAGCTTGGGCCTGCAGGGGTTTTAGGGTTAGGGTTTTAGGGTTTAGGGACAACCTAAGAGAAAAGTAACTACTATAGTATGAAATAGTATGATATACTATATTCTATAAGATTATGCTAGAATATAGTACACTATACTAGACTATACCATACTACACTATACCAAGGCGGGTCGCTTTGAGTCTTCTTGCAGGTAATAACTGACCCACTGACTTTGGGAATCACGGGCCGGCTTGCAGCAGTAAGCAACATGTCCTTTCCAATCACCGAATCCCTGACTGGCATGGGCTCGCACCATGACTTAGGATTTTGCGTTGACGGATTCGTGAAGATAGGTGATTTGGGCAAATTCGGGCTCTACGCATCGCCTTCGAAATCTTCTGAGGGCTGCAAAGCATCGGGCCGATTGCATGCCTCAATGCAGTGGTTGTCACGCACCGTCAGTCGTACTATCATTTCCATTACTACTCTGATTCTTACTACTATTCTTGCTATTAATGCTATTATTACTAGTCCGAAAAAGCTTTCAGGCAGTCTTAGGGTTCATTGGGGCCTTTGTGACATTGGTTTCCCAACAAATTGCCTCTTACAAGAGCGTGCACAAGCCTTTGCTTGTGCTGGGAGCGAGCTGTCAATGTTGTGTCAGACGGCCTCAATAGTAGGTACCCCAGTAGTACCCCCTTTACTCTTGACTTTCGGGGTCTCCTTCTTAAAGCTGAAGAGCAGGAAGAAGGGTGCCCTTATTATTAAGGGGTTACTGGGGAACCTAGAATAATAACCTTAAACCCTAAGTAGATGTTCCCAAATCAACCTTGGCAACTTCCATGCGGGTGGACTCGACAAGTTGGCAGGGGGCGGCTTTTTAGGACTTCCAGATGCAAGGTTCAGAATTCATTCAAATCAGGGGTATCTTTAAAGGGGTTTATAGGGGCTATATAGGGATGATGGAAAAGATAATGGAAACTACCATTTAGGATTTAGGGTTCCCAAGATTAGCGTACTCTTTTCGGGGTCCCCATGAAACGGACTGTGCTACTCGGGGGTTGATATTGGGGTCCCCTTATTTCGGGAAACTACCATTTGAGCTATAGTCTAGACTCCTTGAAGGGGACTACATATGGGGACTACTATAGGGTTATTAAGGGGGATACGAGGAGTTTGGACTATGGTTCAGTTGATTGACGCACAGCCATGCATGGTGGAGGGAAGCGCGGAGCATCTAGCACACGGACTGAAATTTGTGCATGTCCGCCGACAATCAAACCATTGCTAATGTAACTTGTTGTTCGCCATTCAGGCTTCATTCGAACCCTGACCTCCAGGATTGTTGGCAGCTATGGGTCTTACTGAAGGTGGGGCTGAGGACATTATCGCTTGGCTTTCAATCCACAACAAGGTCCCCAAATTGTAAAGTACTCTCACTATGAACACCATTCAGGTGGGAGTGATGATATGCTTACGTATACACACCTCGGCTTCTTTTGAAAGCAATGGCTCTTTGTCTACATACTCTTTGAGCACAACTCGCAGGGAGCGCAGACATCTTCACTTGAGGTCCGTTGTTGCCAAAGTCCAGGTCTCTAAGTCTTGAGACGGAAATGAACGACCAAGGTCTGTGTGGCGACTGACGCACCAAACTTGAGAGCTTTTTGGGAGCAAGGTCCCGAAGCATGCTTTAGGATTGGGTGTAGAGGCTTTATTGGGTTCAGGGCTTAGAGCTCAGGGTTTAGGGGAGAGAGTTTAACAGTTGAGGTTAGGGGAGAGAGTTTAACAGCTGAGGATGCAACTTTTATCCTTTTAGGTAGGTGCGATCCAGCTTTGTTGAAGATGGTAGCGTACTGGGGCCGGGCAGCTGAGACACTTTGGACTAGACACGCGGGTGTGAGGAGAACGGTCGGAACGGTATGGCTTACAAGCCATTAAAACCTTCCGTTGCAAGATCTACAAGGAATGGCTTCCGATGGTAGGCTTCCATAGTCCCTAAACCTTAAACCCTAAACCCTAAACCCTAAGCACATGGTTTAGGGTTTACGGATTGAATAAACAGAGTTGGTGTGAAGCGCAAATCAAAGGAGACCAAACCTAGAGCCCAAAGCGTGCGCGTTGGGGCGCAAGACTCGGTACTGCACAAACCAGTCAGTGTAGATGTATGTGGACAGTTTCCCGAATGGGAGTTTCCGAAAATTAGGGGTACCTTTTTGGGAGTCCCCATAATAAGGATCGTAGTATATTGGGTCTATAGTGGGGTCCCCCTATTCATGGAAACTGCCAAATAGGATATCCAGCCGTAAACCCCAAACCCTAACGGGCTTAGGGCTTCAAAGTTTAATATGTTTTCACTCAGTTAGTCTTGAAGCTAGCCGATTGATGACAGTGCTCGCAACAGGCGGCTCTTACAACTCCTGTCATTATCAGCATCTTATAAATTTCTGTTGCTGGGAGACCTGAAAACACAAAACCCTAGCACAAAAGATCCTTCCGAGGGGTTCTGCTTTTACAAGGTGATTTGTTTTCCTATTTACTACCAGAAGTTGCAACAAAATGGCCATGAATATGCTTACTAGGCAGATGCAGCGAAAAGACACCTCTGGGATGTGCCAAGTCCTCGTTCTGCATGCTTGTTGCCAAATGAAGTGTAATCGCACAATCAAGAATAGACTGATAGGCACGTCACAGGTTAGCTTCATAGCGGTTCTCACGAGGATGAAGAGGAGTTGCAAGAGCTTGTTTTCTTTTGAATGAGCGCCGATTCAGAAGCGGTAGCGTATACAAGCATGTCATTCGGATCGGAAACGCATGCGCTGGGACGTGTACATAGTCTCGCTGTGAAGCTGAACTACTTGGGTTCCAATGCTGTCTTTGTTTTTCTACATTGCTGAGTCCAAAGCACAGGCCGTCTGGCGGCCGGGCCAGCACACTTGAGCCAATCAATGAAAAAGACTGTGCGTCGTCATGGGGTCTTAGGATATTTGAGGGTGCCTGTAGGAACATGATAGGTAGCATTAGTTCTTGCTCCACTTTAGCAAGCCTGTGCGAGAAGAGTTGGTGCAACAAAGCCATCACGCCGAAGCGTGTCAAGAAGCATATCGCCTCTAACAAGCAGAAAGAACGAAATACACATCGTTCCTTCTTGATGTTTCATAAGCAGATTTAGTGCCAGCTACCACAGCAGGCAACCATGATTACCTGGAGCACTGTCAATCACTGTAAGTTGTTTGTGCAGTGCCTTCAAGTGTTATAAGAGCTATAGTTTAAACTCCTAGTATCCCGCTAATATCCCCTATTATACTTCCCTATATACCCCCCCCTTTCAGGAGATAAGACTACAGCTCATATAGGGCATATATAGGGATAACGGAAAAATTTAAAAAAGATCCTAAGCCCTAAACCCTAAACCCTAATTCACAAAAGAACTAAACCCTAAACCCTAAACCCTAAGGGAGCCCAAAAACCGGAGCAACCAGGACTCCACAGCTTCCTGATGACAGTCCAGTCGTTTCAGGGGTGAGGGTTTAGGGGTTTAGGGTTTAGGGTTTTAGGGTTTAGGGTTTAGGGTTTAGGGTATGAGCTGTAGTCTAAACTCCTTTAAGGGGGTTATATAGGGGAGCACTCTAGAGGTTATTTAGGGGATACTAGGAGTTCAGATTATAATCCCTGCAATCCCGTACATAGCCCTATGCATAGCAGTTTCTATTTCATTTTCCATGTTCTGTTCCATTTGATTCTCCATTATGAAGGGGGATACTAGGAGTTTAGACCCTAAACCTTCAGCCCTATACTATGGGTGATATTTAGGGGGGATACTAGTGTTTAGACTATGGCTCACATCACATTTTGATGCCTATGATGCGCAATCGTTGTCATGTTGGCAAGCATTGGACATTTGGGTTCAGGGTGTAGGGTTGAGGGATTTCTGAAAGCACGTTTCTTTGAAAAACCTTGCCAAACCTTCTATATCCTCGTCGTCCCTCAGGATATAGTCGCCCTTAAGATAGGATATGGAATTCCCCAATATCATAGTAGGATCCCCATATCATATACCCCATATTAGATCTACTTAAGGGAGACTATACCCATATCCCCATATAATATACCCCATATGGGTGGTTGTCAAAATTTTGGTCCGTTTTTGGATCCCTGTTATAATACGGCACCTAACATTTAGGATACCCAAAAGGGGACCATAATTTTGACAACCACCCATATTCTATCTACTTAAGGGCGACTATACCCATATTGAGAAAGGTTTGGGGTTTAGGGCTTAGGGTTTAGAGACATGCTCACTTGGCTGTCAGGGCATCGGCCAGCTGTTCGCGGCCTTGGTTGCGGCCTGGACGCACTTCATCTCCTTCAGCACGTGTCGTTCTTCGAAATATGGGGGTTTCCTACCCTTTCGGGGGTCCCAATAAAAAGGATTATAGTATTTGGGGGTTTATACTTGAATTCCTAAACATCCACATTATGTCTTGCAAGTTGCCCCCTTTTTTCAATCGGCAAGCGTTTCGCCAATGATAATAGCTGAGGTGAGGGGTTTGAGAGCAACCTTTGAAGCAGGGTTGTGGTGAGTTTTCATGTTTTCGGTTTTGCTGGGGTCTAGGTAGGAAAGCACTCACGTGTGTCCTTACAAGTATGGGTTGCACTACTATTTTGAAATATGTGTGTGTTTGTGACCGATACAAAATTCTCACAGAAGACCCTCATGCAATAGTTTTGGCTTGGCATGGATGCACCCTCCGCCTACCCCCCCCCTCCAATCGGTGTATCTCCTTTTTGGTCCTTTTTGGTGAGCCCCCTATAATCATGCCACAGTTTTGGGTTAAAGATATATTGTTCATCGTGCCTGGTGTGAAGTTAACGTTACCTCGGGTTCGGATTCAAAAAGCCAGTCCAAATGAACACCGCTTGAGGCCTGTCGTTTTGCAATGTACCTACTTAGGCTCGGGACCCTACCCTGAAGCCTCAGCGCTTGTCTTATGGGATGGGTTCTTAGTAGGGAATGAAGGGCTTATGCTTACTAAGAACCGGTAAGTAAAGGCTTAAATTTGCTGAACAGCTACGCCCTAAACCATCAAATCTAAACCCTAAGACCTAAACCCTAAACCCAAACCGCTAAGCCCTTCACCCTAACCCGGGTCTTCTTTGCTTGGATCATCCGCCGCTCAAGTCAGAGAGAGGTAGGCCAGCCAACTGTGATGGATGTATGTGGTAGTTAGGGTTAAGGGTTTAAGGCAGGGATATTTAGGGTTTAAGGTATAAGCTTCAGGGTGCAAAATACATGGCCCCAAAATGGCCATAATGTTGGTTCCCTGATTGGTTAGGATCCCTTTTTAAAAGGAAGTGTATTCGCAGGGACAAACCCCACGTTGATAGTACGAAAATAGCCAACGAGTCTGATGACATGCCTGGGCAGGCATTTTGCCTGAGTGGCTAGTTGGAATCCCTAAAACCCTAAACCCTAAACCCAATTCAAGTGTCAGAACGAAAGAACACTGGTGATCAGAAGCCGGGATTCCGCAACCACTTAGGGATTATATTGGGATTATATAGGGGTTATAGAGGGGTTATGTAGGGGTTATATTGGGGTTATATTGGGGTTACGTGAGCCTTGGTCGTTTACTACAGCAGTTTAATGAATTAGTGCAGACGCATGTTGCGCCAGAAATCGATTCGTGCGTAGCTTATGTGCTAAATTGCCTTGCCGCGTCAAGCATGGGCCCGCGTAGTTGTCAGAATTGCAAGGCCTTAATCTGTTAAACCCTATAGTTCCCTTAAGTAGCTAGAATATGGCTTTGGGAGATCATTATAAGATCCCCACATACCCCATATTCAATCTACTTAACCCTAAATCTTAAACCCTAAATAATTTCCATTTTCTTTTCCACTATTGTTATACAACCTCATATTCTATCTACTTGAGGGGACGATAATCTGTTCAACCCTCAAACCCTAAACTTGCAGGCGAGAGATAAAAAGCCTACTTTGCACGGATAAAAGGAGGACCTCCGAGATTTGGCGTGTTTTCTATGATTGTTTAGGGTTTAGGGACTCTTCAACACAGGACCCTCAGCCATTAAGCCATGAAATCATCAAATCTCCAAGGCCCCAGCCGTTCGTTTTCTCCAAACCCTAAGCTCTAAACCGTAAACCTTAAATCCTAAGCCCTAAATCCTAAACCCGAAATCCTACATCCTAAACCCTCAATCCTAAACCCAAGACTTCCCACTGTGCGAATCCTGGAGCTACCGAGGTTGGCATGGCTCGAAACCCATCAATGAAGGAGGACCTCTTCACGCCCGGATTCCTGGGGGGTTTAGGGGTTTAGGGTTCAGGGTTTAGGGTTTAGGGATTCCTGGATGACTTTCTGGTGCTTTAAGAGCGGATCTCAATACCAACCCCTAGATAGCAGCTTCTACTCATGAGAATACTTGTGTTCCCCCCCCCCCTCATATGTCAGCGCCAGCAAGATGAGGGAAGGATGTTCCTAGTCGTTAGACGACTTGATGGCTAAGCTTTCAGGTTAGGAAAGTTTAGGTTTACCATTATTAGAATTCTGCGTTTAGGCTGCCTTTGATTCATGTGGGGATCCCCGCGAACACTAGCGTTGGAAACTACTCCAAACTCCTCTAATCTTTGTAGTAGGGACCTTTTGAACCGCTATACATCCCCCTTTCATTTTCCATTTTATTGTCCATGTTGATTTGCATTTTCATGTTCCATGTTATTGTCCATTTTAATTGTCCATTTGATTCTCCATTATTTCTTAATGTCAAGGAAAAGGTTCAGAGCCGACATTGGAAGCTTCACAAGCAAGAGAAGCTTTGGAAACCACTATAGTATATTGGGGCGATTGTCTTGGCCGAGCCTAGCAATCTAAGGAAAGCTTGTTTTAAACATGGATTGGAGCGCGCAGCATGGGATCAGTTTTGTCATGATTCCCAAGTGCATTCCTAGCGAATATGGGAGCTTTGAACTAGAACAAGCCGGGGTTCTTCCAGACCCTTGTTCCATTTTCACCACTAGGATAACTCGTTGTAATCTCCCCTGCTGACAGCTTCTGGTGATGTGCAATGCCTGGCAAATTGCCAGTTTAGGGTTTAGGTTCCGTCTTAGGTTGGTGGCATGTGCACGTGCTTGACACGGCGCAGCCGCCACAGCAACGGGATGGTCTTTCTACAATGATGTCAAGCGGCCTCGCGGGCGTTTTTCTTCCCAACCCTTACGCTGGTAGGAGCTCACGACTCTTCAAACACATCCCTATATTATGTTTATCCATACTCCCTGCTGAACCCTTAGACCAAAAACCCCAAACCCTAAACCCTACCAATAGTAATAATAGCGAGAATAAGAATAGTCACAATAGTCATAATAGTAGTAAACCCTAAACCCCATGGAATATATTCTCAGAACACTCCAGGAGCTTTCTCCCATACGCACCCTCAGCTCAGACTAGAAACCTTAAGCTGCCCGTTGACCAGCCACAAACCTGGGTCAATGATAGGGGTTTAGGGTTTAGGGGATCCTTTCTATTTTTGGGGGGATGGGATTCCTCATATTTATGAAAAACAGGATTCTTTTTTCTTCCTAGGGTAATGTGGGCTAAGAAACCCCGAGCACTTCGAGCTTAAAACCGTAATTGTGCCCTCGCGGATTTTGTAGGTACACGCTGATTGGTATGGGTTTCCTGGAGTTCCTCGCGATCGTAGTGATCCTGATCGCAGGCCGGAGCCAACGGGAGGTTTCAGGGCTGGGTGTGGCCGGAGTCTCCCCTGGATCTGCATCTGAAAGATCTCCAGCCTGGATCCTCGAAATAGATGGAAGAACATTCACAGTAGAGTCAAGTTCCTCGGAGCTGATTAAATCCTCAGCCGAAAGCCCAGAGAAACCCAAACACTACACTGCCATATGAGCTATAGTCTAAACTCCTAGTATCCCCCCTATAAAAGCCCCTATAGTAGTCCCCTACATAATCCCCTATATAACCCCCCTTTAAGGAGTTTAGACTATAGCTCATATGAGCTATAGTCTAAGCTCCTTAAAGGGATTTTTGTAGGGGGGGTTCTTAAGGGGGATACCAGGAGTGTAGACTATAGCTCGCATCCTTGCATGTCCTCGCGGGTGAGCGAACCCTTATACAACCCCTGCATGCCCCCTCTATAATCCCCAAATTATCCCTATATAATCCCGCTAGAATCCCTGTATACAGTAATCCCTATACAATTCCAATATAAGCCCTATACAGCCGCACACTGAAAGAGTGCCATCCCAGCCAACGGCCTCCGAACACTTGCAAGACTCGGAGTGAAAGAAAACTTTGGCAGATCCATAACTGGGGGTTTCCTAAAATTAGGATTATATAGGGGTATAGTATAGGGGATATACTTAGGGATAATGGAGAACATGGAAACTGCTTTTTAGGGGTTAAGGTTTAGGCCTTCCCTAAATTAGGGGTACCTTTTTGGCGGTCCCCATAATAAGGACTATAGCATGTTGGGGCCCATATTGTGGTTCCATGATTTTGGGAAATTACCTACTGAGTTGGCCTTTGGGATACTTGAACTTTTTCCCCGTATTGGTTTCATCAGAACCTAAACCCCAAACCCTATATACCCTATATACCCTGACCCTAAACCCTAAACCCTAACTACTATATACTAAAAGTGTTCGGAGGGC
Organism: Symbiodinium pilosum; assembly: GCA_905231905.1. Classification (NCBI taxonomy): domain Eukaryota; class Dinophyceae; order Suessiales; family Symbiodiniaceae; genus Symbiodinium; species Symbiodinium pilosum. Next base: position 4,225 of record CAJNIZ010047617.1, on the reverse strand, counting down.
TCCAAAGGCCAACCAAGACAAGAGGCTTGAGCTTTTTCGGGGGTGTCCACATGAGCTATAGTCTAAACTCCTAGTATCCCCCTTAATAGCCCCTAGTTTAGGGTTTAGGGTTTAGGGCCTATAGTAGTCCCTATATAATCCCCTATATAACCCCCTTGCAGGAGTTTAGACTATGGCTCATATGCAAGGGACTGCCTCAAGTCCCCTGCCCCCACCCACCTGGAGCTCTCCTTATAAGCAACCTTGTATTAAGGGGGGGGGGATGACATTTAATCTTAAAGGTGGGGGAGCCTAAACCCTAAACCCTAAGGTTAAAGGTGGGGGATATGTAATATTGGGAGGTCCTTCCAAAATTTGGTCCCGAGTCATTTCGGAGGCAGGGAGCCCTCTAGCTTCAAGGGCTTTGGAGTTTAGGGTTTAGGGTTGGAGTTTAGGGCGCGTTCAAGCTGCCTTTTTTGTGTGCCACCTACGGAAATTTTGGTTTGTCGTAATAGCTTCTGAACACAAGTAACATATTCAAAGGAACTCAACAAAGGAGTTCCCAAAACAAGTTCCACACATTGGAAGTTGGATGATGTCGCCTTGTGAGAAGACAACCCAGAGATATCTTGCTTTGAATCCTAAATCCCAGGCCCCAGACCCTGAGCTCTAAACCCCAAGCCTTAACAAAAGCATTCTGAATAAAGATGTCAGGAGCACTTATAGTACCTGCAGCAGTGTGTACGACAGTAACCCTAGATCAAAACTCTGCCACCTTGCCCGCCTTTGCCCAAAGCTGTGAGGTCTGCTGCTGTACTCCGAGTGAGCGTGGGATCTCAGCTTGAGTTGGGCTGATCGAGCCATCACGTTTAGAAGGTTTTTGCGGATCATTTTCGGGGATCGCTACCGGGAGATGGGGATTTCCACAGATGCGCGGTCCAAACATGGGCAGACCCCAACATATTAGAATCCTTATCATAGAAAGCTCAAAGAGAGGCCCTCCATTCTGGAGAGTCCCAGTACAAAGCTTTTTAGAGAAAACATGGAGGGCGTGGCTTGCAGAGATATTTGAACCCGGAACACGGTTCAGACCTTATTCTTGCAGCCGACCCCCTACACCCTCAAGACGGCCATAGACTACGTAATCACATTCCCCAATATTGAATGCCTACCCTAACCACATTTTGTTGACATTTATGTCAATTTGCTACGTTCTTGGCAGAGTCTGAGGATAGGTGTAAAATGTTGTCAAATGGCCTGAGGGCCTATTCCGATTCCTCTTCATTACTTGAATCCCTCTGGAACCTACCCGGAAACTGTACTCTCAACCCGTTCTACCTATCTAAGCCTCCTTGTTGGGCCTGAAGCAATTGAGGGAGACCTCAGTAAACCCCCGATTTCCTGAAAGCCCAGGCCCTCGTCCTGCAGCCGATCTGAACCAACGAAGCGAAGCTACTAGCCCTCCCGCCTGCTTGCTACGCCTTATCCATTCTATTTTTCATTGTTATTATGAATATACGGGTTATCATGGAAAATGAAGTGGAGAAGAAATTGGAAACTGGGATTATACTTTAGACCTTACGACCAAGGATCTGGGTTGTAGGCTTTAGATGTTGAGGGTTTATAGGTCGAAGGTTCTAATAGTCAAGGGTTACCGGCGTAGTATTCTTAATGTGGAGATTGATTGACTGGGTGGCACCATCACTATCACGTGTTGGAGGTGCTTCCTCTGGCTGTTCCGATTGTTGGAATCTACTGTAGGGATTACCCAGAGAGCCCAATACCCCTTCACTAAGGAATCTACACTGAATGGTACTAGGGTCCCTAATATGTTTTAAGCTATATTCTTCAATTAAGAGGTAATGCGCTCCCTGGGTACCTGTGAGCTTGAAAAGAGGGTTGGCTTGAAGGTGAAGCACAGGCTTCAAGCGTGTTGTTTACCCTGCCCAAGGCGATCACTGTAGAAGCCTAGACAATTACCAATGCCATGGTCCCAGCTTCCCTGTATAATTCTGGTATCGGGTACCTTATATAGACCTCAAAATAAGATTGGTAGTTGTTTAGGCCCCTCAGCAAGGACATTGAAAAATGTGAACAATGAAGTGATGTTCCACCGGACAGGGCTTTTCCGGTACGGCAAGACTAAGCTCATAGGGCCGTACCTTTTAATGTGCGATTGGTATTTAGTTATAGGATTTTCAGATTTTGGGCAGAGACTTGCGAACAGGAGGAGTAGCCGGGCAAATGACGTAGAACTCATGCTTTTTGAAGCGGAGGCGGAGATCGCAGCACTTGAAGCGCGTCATGTCCCCATGGGTTTTTACAGGGTTTGGGACTACAGGAATAGCCTCACAGCCTGAAGAGGGAAAATCGTGAGCTATGTTGCTGGGACCCTCTTGTTGGAAGGTACATGGGTTCCTTTAGGTAGGTTTGGTGATCCCTGTTTGAAGTGGCAAACTGTAAGAGTTGTTCCGGGCTTCCCGCAATGGTTGCAGGTTTTGTATGGAACATGTTTCCTGCATATATCGCTTGGCCGCAGAAAACAGGCGCGAAAAGGGGCGTGCGCTGCAGAGTAGACAGGACTCAAGATTGTTTATGGGGTGCTCTGCCATGAACAGACGAGAGAGATGAGGGCAGATATTACATTGCAGCATATATCGTTGTAGCATGGCCAAATGATTCAGGGGTCAGACTGGGGACGGATTTCTGAAAGGATGGCTCCTGACATGGTGATATCCCAAGCTTACGAGCCCTGCGTGGTTTGTGAGGGGCTTTCAGGTCTTGAGTTCAGGGGGAAATCAATCGGTTAGTGGATGGGGGATCCTGTTCATGGGACCTCAATAGAGTACTACTAGGCCTAAATGATTATTTGTACAGTTGAGTTCATACCTGCCTCGCGTCTGTTCGCGTCTCGCGTCCCCGTATCTCATTTGTATTTTCCATGAGCGGCGCTGCCCGCGTAATATGATGATTTATGATATTTATTCAATTTCTTTGAATTTTGGGAATTCGCTGGATACGAAAATGCACCTAATTTTTGAATATTATCTAGAATTCGTTGCGGCGGCCTTCTCGGTTCATGAATGAAGGATATTGATTATTTGGTAGCATTTTTTCTATTTCTCTAACGATTTCTATTTTTTCTATTTCTCTCTCTCTTGATTTGGATATCTATCCGAATGTATCTGAATTATTATATGTTTATTTAATTGAGGGGGGCGATGATATATTTATACTGAATACCTGGAATTCATGAGAAAAATATATATATCTTATATAGAAAAATTATAATGAATAGCAATGATTCGATATTCTCTATAATAGAAAAGTATAGATCGAATAATATATTTGGAAATATATATATTGATTTAAAAGATAGAAATTTTTAATTTTAGGATGATATTTTGAAAATTTATATTCTAAATCTAAAGTCATTGATTATCAATTTGATTTTTATTAATATATTTATTATTCTTTTTATTTTCTTGATGAATTCTTGATTAGGAGATTTTTTTCTAATAATATGAATTTGATTATATTGCCGCTATAAGACATTTCGATTATTAGGTTATTTCATAAATTTAGATTTATTGGGGAATCGCGGAAATTTTGGGAATGATATTTTCTTCGATTATGGTAATGGAATGCTTTATGCCGTTTTTAATTTATGATAATTTAAAGCTCTGGAGAAAATCCTAAGAAACTAATAGAGGTAGAGGGGGAGATAAGTCTGTATTCATGAGGATTGTCTAAGGACAAGTAAATCCGTGAATCAAATTTTCGTAATATTATAACGTAGATTCTGATGGGAAGGGTTAGCCCAGAGCCGAATTTTTGCCCGGCAAGGATTGGCGTTCATGAAATACATTATCTTCAATACTATAATTTGCTGGAATATCGACTAGAAAATTCGCATTAAGACGGTCGGAAAATTCGTCGCATTACTATATCTTCAATACGAAGCGCGCCAACGCCCTTCCCCCGTAGACTCCTCCGCCAGCTCAAGATTTCAAATCCTCCATCTGAAATAGTTTAAATTTATTCTAGCGTGGTCATTCCTCCGCCAATAGACTCATCTCCAATAGAGAAATATATAGATGCCACAAAATTATCCGTCCGACGAGGCTTTTGGAAAAGAAGTTTATATCAAATAATTTGATGCCCGCCCCGTCTCTCCAGCCATTGGCAATAAAATCCTTTGAAAAAATGCCTTCCGTAGGCAGCGTGGATTTTGATGGCAAGGGCC